>SKCR01044559.1:0-100793 GCA_019454045.1 Zanthoxylum bungeanum | reverse complement strand
AGTGATCCACACCTTGAGTGAAAGCGATTTCATGATATGTAACGCCATTGGGGTTTAAAGTATGCAAAAATAATGAAGACATGGTTTGTCTCAGTCTCCCCAAAAATACTACAAGGTATTTTTTCGGGGCCGATTCTCTTTCCTCAGTGGAGTCGCCATATGTAGGAACGAAGTAGGATTTCCCACTATGCCTATGATGTCGACAACCATGACACTGTTGAGTTCGCAGCTCATAGAGAGTACAGATAGTCCCACGAGGGAAGTAACTGGAGAATAAATGAGTCGCCACCCAATATAAGACACTGAGAATGATTTAAGGCCACACTACACCCCTCGCAAGTTCCGACCTTAAACCCGTTTGGATTCAAAATGGTCTCTTAGTGATGCTAGTATAATACCAAGGACTCAAAAGAGGATCCACATGTCTTATAATGCAACCACACACATGAGAAATTTATATCACACACAATGCAAAAATTTAGAGAATTACAAGATGTCCAGAAATTAATAAAGCAATAACAAAATGTGGATTAAACATATCGAAGCCGGATCGGTCAATTATTTTTTACCAGATATATATTTATATATCTGAAATGCAGAATTATCCATATGAGTGTCATGATAACATCAAAAGTAATTAGATCAGTAGCAAAATGGTGTATAACTAAAGCAAACAGAAGCAAAGTGATAAATATAGATTCAAAACCGTACACGTCCATTTCGTGTGGTACATGGAGTTGTGTCCGAAGTGCTAACCGGATTCGGCTACAGAATTTAGGTCTGGGTTTCTATCCTATAAACCACAGGAAAACATGTTACCGGATGTAGCCGTTATATGGCTGGAGTTACTGTGCGATAATTATATATTCGGCGGGACATAAATTATGTTCGACCAGATATGTGATGTCAAACTAGTATTAGAAAAACAGCGGAATAAAGATTAAGGTGCCTTTGGGTTCTTAGCTTCGTACTGCTGGCTCAGAAACGCCTCTGGAAAGTTTCACGTAGGTTGCTACATCACTTGGTGGAGGGAATTCAGGGTGGCTCTATTTTGGGTTTAAGGTTCTGTGTGTGTTTGTTTCTAATTTCTAAGCTAATTCTAAAAGCTATTCATTTTCTGTACGTTAAGTTCCAAGCTATTCTCCCTCTGTTTCTAATTTCTAAGCTTGTTCACGTTTATAGTTAACAAGGAAATGATCTCTTCTAATGAGGAAAGTAATGGGAATGGAAAATGAAGGAAAGAGAAAGTTATTGTTATGAAGTTATCTGTTTTATGGCCACTGGTTAAGAATGAAAAAGGAGATCACATCGTTCTGCAATTATGGAAACCCGCATATTCAGCCTGACTTAGGTTATGTCCTACCGGATGTGATGGTGATGTCTTTTCGGATATAGATGAAATCCGATCAGGTTTGGAGGATAATTCCGACCTGGTTTGGTGTATAATTCCGGCCGGATGTAGATGACATTCTTTCTGGATTTGTCTACTTTTATTGGACTTCTTTAGGGTTTCTTTCCCTTCCAACATTAAACCTGACAACTTTCTCAAATTTTCAGGAGTGCTCTTATATGAGACTCATCATCGGACTGTGCATAAAAATATAGTATCTATATACATGACTCGTAAATCGGACAAGGATATAATATAAGATCTTCGATCAAACCATCATTAACCAATTTTGATAGGCATCTAACATTGATATAGCCCAACCTCATATGCCATAATTCAATATTATTTAATTCATATCATTTTCTTTTATTTTCCTATATATTAAAGGCATCTCTATTTATTTTCAAAACATAATGATCGTTAAATAAATAACATTCACATATTAAAAAGTTGTTTTTATTATATAAACATAAAGTGTTATATTTAAGATTTACATTATATCCATCTCTATCCAAAACAGACAATGAGATAATCTGTCTATTAAGAGAACAGTCATGTAAAACTATTTTACATCCCGTATGGAGATTTAAAACAACAGTTCCTATGGTCTAGACGTCTAAAGTCTCGCCATTACCAACTCTAAGTTGGATCACCTCTTTATCAAGCCTTCTTTTCACCCTCATGTCCTGCAAGGAGTTGCAAATATTAGTGGAACTGTCAGTGTCTAACACCTAACACAATTTTCTTGTAAGACTAAAAATATATCAATCATAGGAAAACTAGAAAGCGTACATGATGGTCCTGTCTTTCCTTTCAGTTCTGGGAATTCTCGTCTCCAATGTCCAGACTTCTTGTAATATAGATATTCATCACGAACTACCTTTGTTCTTGCATATTTGGATTTCATGGGTTTCTTGGTGTTCTTCTTCGTTATATTCTTCTTACTCTTTTGCACCTTCTTTGACTTCCCAGAAGTCGAAGAAGTACTCGCTTCACCATGGAGGTATAAACTCGAGTTCCCTTTCTTCAAATCTTGTTTCGCCATGCACAACATATTATGAAGCTCCTTATATGTGGCTTTCATTGAATGCATTTGAAAGTTCAACACAATACTAATATAAATACTGGAAATAGAAGACATAATCAGATTTTTATGGTAATGCCATGTCCTTTCAAATATCGGATCTTTTCAATCATGTTCAAAACATGAATGCTAACAACTCCTCCATCCTTGAGTGAGGCATGGAAAAGTTCTTTAGACCTCTGATATATCTCAATCTCTTAATTTATCTCAAACAACTCCTTGAGTGTTCGCATAATGCTACAAGCATTAGGTACATATATATACTGCCTTAGCAAATCAGGGATCATCGATCCTAAAATTTAGGACTTCACTTTCATGTTATCATCATTCCATTTGTCAAACGTCTCAAGCTCCTCGAGCATTTAGTTAGGGTCGATGTCGACAAATAATGGATTGAACGTCATATAGCTCAACTGCTTTGACTCCAAAATAAGGCGTATGTTCATTTCCCACTTGAAGTAGTTTTCTACTCCGTTTAACTTGTCAAAAGCCTTGCCACTTTACTTTGCGTATTCACATGATTTCTACTTTACTTTTTCGCCATATCTGCCAAGCAATAACAAACATTAGCATAATATTTTCATATAAATATAAAACACTAATAAGATTATGGATTTTAAAACTATTCATGCCTTCCCACTACTTTACGTAATTTCGTAATTTCCCTAACGAAAAAACAAAAATTTGAAATCAAATTTCATAGCGGGAAGTAGATCCCATGGAATTTACTTCAACCTCTTAATTATGATGGTATTGGCCTTTATAAACTCATTAGATAGACTTCTAAGACAATCACACCTGACTTGACTCTTAGGTTTGGTCCTAAATCATTTCTTATCTTCACAATAATGAATGTATTAGATTAAGACGTATTCTAGGTGTAAAACTGTCAAAATTTACTAACTAGTTTAGCTAGCACACCCTCACAATAATAACAGTATTGGGCGACTACTTCAACTCATCACTTTATATCAAATGTTTTACCAGAACAACCTAAATTCCAACAACTTATGCCATTGCAATAATGACGGTATTGGACAAAAGCAATAAGAATTCATTCATCTCCGTTTCGACAAGACGGACTATCCAATGATGCTCCAACATCATTAATACTATTACTTTAAAGCAATCAACTAATTATGGGAGATTTATGACTTAAGTCATTAAATAACATGCTAAGGTTAAACAAGTAATTTAATTTAAAACATGCATTAGATATCAAATATGACTTGTACATAAATAAATTAAAACATAAATTCAAATGCATGTCAAACATGCAAGCATGGTTTTAATATGTGTTGAGTGGTTAAAACCTGCTCAAATACCATTTTGTTGGGGCGGAACTGGATCCCCTAGGGTCGGATCGGTGCTCCGCGCAGAAAAAACAGTTCTAATTGATGGGTCCGGTGTGTGGATACATTTAAAAAATTAAAACTCAAGAATATATTATCATAGGTCAATTATTTTATTTAAATTAAATATTATAAATAATTTTGAGTCCATAGGAAAACATCTGGGACAAATATGAGTTCGGGAGCTTCAAAATGGAGAAAATATTTTAGCACGCGGGCGTTGCGATGCAGAAGTGCGAGAGCACCAGCTTTGTGCTCACTGCGACACGCAAGCTTGAGCGTCTCGCAGAGAGTATATTCCAACTTTCTCAAACACTTCCAAGCTTTCTCCGAACACTTCAAACACCCAAAATCTAATTTTGACATCAAAACCAACAACAACATATATTATACACATTTATAACAATTAAAGAACAACAATCAAGCTTTTGATATCATCAAACATTATACTAAATACAAATGCATTCAAAACACATATATGCATAATTTTGAATCTAGATAGCAAATCAATTATAAATCATACAAATAAGTAACTTAAGAATAATTTTAAGTCACTTAAAAGTGGTCAAGTGATTCTAGAATGGTAGCCTTGGTTTTAAACTATCATCTAGAGTTCCAAATACTAATTTTGTGTTCCATATCCAATATGAACATATCTTGACCTTTAATACATGAAACTTGTGTCTTTATACTTCTAAAACACCTATACATTATCCTTTTAACCACAACACAATCTCAAGCTATGCTATTATATATCCAATATATAATACATCACCATATGGTTAACCATGATCTCAAATCAATAAAGAAGACATAACATGAACAAGATAATCAAACTTACCTAACAAGCTTGATTGAAGTTATTGAGAAGGTCAAAGTTTCTCAACCAAAATTTGTAGAGTATTTTACCTAGCAAGCTCTCCACCGAATTTTTGCCAAGGTTAACTTATGAAGGATTTAGAGAATTTGCCCAAAACTTTAGATTATATATGCCAAACAAATATGAACAATTTTTGTTGGCAAGATCTCATTGTTGGGTTTTCTAGGTCAAACCAAGATCAATTAAGCAAGAAATCATGTGAATACGCAAAGTAAAGTAGCGGAAATTACTCACTTTGATCGGCTAAGTGGATGTAGGAGATAACGAAATTCCAAGCCTTTGTGTTGTGCTCTAAGCTCTCATTTGATGTATGTTGAGCTTCCAAGCTTCCAAGCTTTGAATCTTGAATTCCAAACTCATGGGAAAGGTTTCCCTATCACCTTTGTATGATCTCTTTATGTGCTAGCAAAGGAAAATTTTGCAACAAAAATTTCCTTGTTCCTTCTTACAACTCTCGGCCAAGCAAGATGATGGAGAGGGAGAGATGCATTTTCGGTTTTTGAGAGAGAGGGAAGAAATGAATTTGTTGTGCATTTGATTTCAAAAATCAATTACCATTTACCAATTTTCAAAAGTTGGTGAAATGTCCATCACTTTTGACACTTGTGTAAGAAACAAGTTATCTACACATCACACTAACTTTCATCACAAAATGTGATGTGAAAGACAAGTGATATGACTTGTGATGTGACATATGGGCCCCACTTAATTCAAAATCAGAGTGGGCCTGCAAACACATCCCGGGCTCGGGTTCGTTAATTCCGAATTAACGAATTTTCTGTTGTGACGTAATTAAATCAAATTTAATTAAATAATAATGCCTAGCAAAATTACTATTCACGTCGCTCGCGAATTAATTCTAAATTAATTCGTTCGCCAGAATTAAAATCCAATTTTAATTTCGTTATGAAATATAATTTCATTTAATATATCAAATATATTATTTTAATCGATTAATTCCAAATTAATCGTTCTCTCTATCTTTTAATTGAATTTTATCCCAGATAAAATTTCTCCTTAATTAATCATAGATTAATTTTCTCTCTTTTTTAATTAATCCCAGATTAATTATGTTCGAGTCATACGTCATCAGTGAATCTTCGGGAAGTGACTCATGAGATCCCTGAATATGTTGGTAGTAAATTCGGTCGTCGGACTATCCGAACACGTGCATACCCAGTACCACGTTTTTACCAATTTACGAGACATGGTTGGCTTCTAGCAAAGCACCGTGCCTACCTAATTCTCCAGAAATATTCTTTTAAGGAATATGTAATCTGTGTCAGGCGTAGTATACGTAGTATTGCGTATTAGGATCCAGTATCGAATGTCACATGCTAGGCATGGGTCTGGAATTGTGTCTGCCCCGTACGAAGCACATATCGAATCTCTGGTAACTAGTCTCTATAATCGGATAAACATGACCTAGTCATATTATCCCGATGACTGCAGTACTAAAGAGTATTAGTTCCGTATCCTGCGTGATCATCATCTCCATATGAATGAAGTGATACTTCCATCTTGACATCACACCCAATACACTACGATTCTCAGTATACCCAGAAGAGGCGTACACAGAACCTGTTAAAGCCCTGGACGACCAAAACCAAGTATATTGATTGTCGCAAGTATTAGCGATGCAAGTCTCAGGTTAAGACCAAATACACCTACCCTGATTCAGACTCCCATAGACACATAGTCATACTACCAATGAGATTCTGAGGGGTTTATCCAGAGCGAAGCTGTTTCCATACCATCGGTAAACATAACCTCCTATTACACTTGCATGAGTATCCAATACCCAAATATATGAGAACTATGTCGTTATGCTCCCATAACACGCACAAGTGCAATACTAGTCTATTCCGCATTATCGATGTACAGTCTCGATAATACTACGACTAGGGATATTTAATGATTATACCTTAGTGGATTAAGACTGTCTCATATCTTATTAATCCGGTACTAATCATATGGACTTTTATCATTTATGTTTCTTGGTAATCCAATTACAAATGATAAAAGAGAAATTTCCTTTGTCACATAGTTAATTTGTACAACAACACCATGTTCTGTACAAATAGTGATGCTATGAGTCATAATTTTCCAACAATCTCCCACTTGGCCTATAGCCAATCACTCAAGTGTCCTGCACTTGAACTATGTACGGGTCGCTCAAACTTCTGCTGAGAAACAGCTTTCGTCAGCGGATTTGAAATGTTATCATCTAATGCTCGATCATCACATCGCCACAATGTATGATCCGACGAATCAGATGAAACAGTTGAAGTACATACTTGGATCGTTGATGAGACCATTAATTCTTTAGCCTGTGCTATAGCCTAGCTCAACCGCTAACAGAATTACACCTAATCTAATTAGGATTATGTAGATCCAAAATTGCTTCTTTTGCTGCCTCAGCTGCAGCAATATTCCGCTTTTGTTGTTTATTCGGCAACAGTATCTTGCTTGGAAGATTTCCAGCACACTGTTTCGTTATTCAAACTATATAGTACCCTTATTACGACTTACAGTCATTATTTTCGATTTGGAAACTTGCAGAAGTAAACCCAGTCACTTCAAGTTCTCCTCCTCCATAAATTAAGAACGCATCCTTAGTTAATCTAAGATACTTAAGGATGTTGTTAACTTTAACCCAGTGACTATCACTTGGATTGGCCTGATTATGACTCCATATGCTCAAAGCATATGAGACACCAGGTCGCGTACATATCTTTCAATATACGAGTTCTCGGAGAGTGCCAATAACTTTTAGATCTAACCCAATAGATCCTTATTCATAGAATAAAGGTTGTCTCTCCCAAGTAATCTATGGAGAATTTTCATGAAAGCCAAGCTTTCACCGATTGTATTATGGGAATGTCATTTCCAAGAAATGACATGTCATCATTATATAGGACAATCATTGTCAGTGCGCTCCCACTAACCTTCTTATATACACAAGAATCATGTTCATTTTGAATGAAATCATATACCATTATGATCTTATCAAAACGTTGGTTCCAAGAACGCAATGCTTGCTTCAATCCATAAATGGATTGAGTTAACTTGCAAACCTAGTTTGCATGTTTTGGTACGACAAAATCGTCAGGATGTTGATAAACATCCTCCAATAAGTTTTCGTTTAAGAAAAGAGATTTTGACATTCAGCTGCCATATTTTATAAATGAAACATGCGGCATTAGCAAGCATTATCCAAATGGATTTAATCATGGCAACAAGTAAAAGGTTTCGTCGTAATCGACACAATGTTGATAACGATAAATTTTTGCTACAAGCCTGGCTTTGTACGTTGGAATGTTGCCATCCATGTATGTCTTCATTGAAGACTTATATAGTACCAATAGGCACAATGCCTTCCGGTACATCAACCAGTGTCTAAACTTGGTCGGTATACATGGAATCCATTTCAGACTTCATGGAACTTTGCCATAATAGGGAGTCGATACCTTGTATCACTTCCTCATACGTAGCCGGTTCATCTTCCTCAATAAGATTGACATCTTTATGAGGTGAGATCAGAAACTCATACCTCCCAGGTTATTTTCTGACTCTCTCCGACTTACGCAGTTCTTGTGTATTCGAAGATTATGGTACAGTTTCATCCCTGATGAACTGTTTGTGTTCCATTAAGGAATCGGTGCCTTGAACAGTGTTACTCCGATTTTCATCGAGTTTTACTTTCCTCCCACTTACCACTGCATATTGGTATTCCTCTTAGGAAAACCACATGTAGAGCAACAATTACATTGTTCTCTTCTGAATTGTATAAGTACTATACTTTGGTTTCCATGGGATAACCCACAAATTAGGCACTTATCCGATTTGGGTTCTAGTTTGGTATCATCCAAACATATGCCTAGCATCCCCAAATCTTCAGGAATGAGAAACCTAGTTTCTTTCCTGTTCATATCTAATATGAAGTTTGTCTAACAGATTTTCATGGAACCTTATTCAAAATAAGTTTTGCACTAATTAATGCGTATCCCTAGAAGGAAAATGGTAGCTCAGAGCGACTCATAATTAACCCTACCATGTCCAACAAAGTTCGGTTTCTCTGTTCGGACACACCGTCAAATTGAGGTGTTTCGGGAGGAGTCCACTGTGAAAGAACACCATATTCTTTCAAATGGTCGAGAAAATTATTGCTTAAGTATTTTCCACCACGGTCTAACCGTGAAGGTTTAATACTTTAGCCTGTCTATCTGTCTACTTCGTGTCGAAACTCTTTGAATTTATCAAAAGTTTCCGATTCGCGTTTCAAAAGAAACACATAAAAATAACACGTTGCCACATCCGTAAAGGTTACGAAGTGTTTATATCCACCTCTAGCCTTGCTAGATATGGGCCCACTTATGTCACTATGAACGAGGGCTAACAGATCGGTGGCACTTACACTTTTACCAAGTAAAAGGTGTTTTAGACACTTTGCCTAATAAACTAGATTCATAGACATCATTTGATTAGAATCAAATCTGTCCTAGTACCCACTCTTCGAAAGTGTGGATATACGAGTCTTGTTAATGTGTCCCAGACAACAATGCCACAAATAAGTCTCATCTGATTAATTCAGTTTGAGCTATTTGTTTGTCATGTTATATGTTTGAGATTCATTTATATTCAAAATATAAATACTTTTATTCACATCTAATGTGCTTACCTCAATATCATCTTTATAAAATAAAACACTTAGTGTTCTAGAATATAAAGGTATACCCGCAACGAGTTATACTAGATATAGCGATAATGTTTCTAGTCAAACTAGGTAAATTATAATAGTTTCATAATTTAAGTACATGCCCCAAGGGCAGTTCCAAAACTTAGGTTTCTACGGTTAAAACAGCGACTATTGTCCCATTTCCGACTTGCAGGTAAACCTCAACTGAAGTCAGTCTCCTGCTAATCAGCAGATTCTGCACATAAGTACATATTTATGTTCCACATGCAGTATCTAAAATCTAATTTTAAAACTAACAGTGAACATGTTTATGAAAAACATATTTGAAGTCGGTGCCTTGCCCGTCTTCACTTCCTTCGTGTCTGCCTTGTCCATACGGCAGTCACGCTTCCAGTGACCCCGTTTGCCACAATCTAGGCAAACATCTTGGGATATGTCCTTTGTCTTCCCAGATGATTGTGATGAATTTTGCCTTTGCCATTTTCCACATCCCAAAAGCCTTCGGCCAAGCCTTGGCCTTCTGGGATGTCGGAGTAAGATGCGCCTTGTGCTTCTTGCCCCATTTTACAAACTCTGGCTTTGTCTCATTGAGCATAGCCATTAACTCTCCAAGAGTTTTCTATTGCATTTAGTACTTATAAGATCTAAGGTTATATCTATGAAGATCCTTCAATTTCAATATCATACTATAAAGATCTAATCTTTAGTTCTGACGAAGAAATTAAGGAGTCTTTGCGACAAACATAAAAGATTGAGCACTAAAGTTATCATCATATGAATCTTCCAAAGATCATGTTCTACTATTTGCTCAACTTCGGGCTTAGGCCCGAGACGTCACTCTATTAAATAGAATAACTTCTCAGTTCCCAGGACTATCCTCAGGTTCAATTCCCAATCTGAAAATTGGAGCCGTTTAAAGATATTTTCACCCAGGATTATGTTCTAAACGCTAATCTTTCAGTTATCTTGATTCCAATAGTCCAACTATCCAATCAACGATTTCGGGTACAATTGAATATAATGATTACTATAGTCTAACTATATAATCAACTATAATTTGATTGGTTAAATTCAAATATATTGATTCCTATAATCCAATTATATAATCAACTATAAATGAAGTAGTTTGAATACAGTCCAAATGTTTAAAAAAACAATTAAATATTAGTCCAACTAATATATTTATAAAATAATGACGAAAAATTAAATGAGCGCGTATTGGCAAGTATCTAAACGAAATTGCAAATTTAATACTTGCCTCCCACTATTTTTCGGCGAGCCTCTAACCCTCTATTGAGTACTCGGGAAACCTAGTTTCCTAGTGGGCTAGGATCCCGTTAAATAACACACAACCTTGACTTTGGCCAACAAGCTGTATGATATTTAACTAGGTAGTTCTCTAAGATCAATTGGATCTCATCCAATTCCTAGATCCATTAGGTGGACATACAAGTCCGAAACATATATCTAATATATGCCAATATATTCGATATATTCCCTAACCTTTTTCCTCTGAATCAACTAAGCCTTGGCTTTGGCACAACAAGCTTAATGATTCCAGTTAAGCGAGACCCATTGACTTTGGAAAGCTTCGTAATTGATGTCGATGGACAAGAAATGATCTTGACTTTGGCCAAAAAATCACAACTTGGACAAGACATGCGATATGAAACAAAGCCTTCATGATTCAAACACATCCGCGATGGACAAAGGTCTTGACTTTGGCCAACAAACCAGTGCAAATCTTGGATCTTGAGAATGAATCATTCAATGGAAGGAAAACGCTTAATATTTGTTGAAGGTTTTTCGCGTAATTGGAAACCATTTAATTATCTTTGATTAGGTCTCATCATACACCCTCAAGCATGCATTCTAAAAGCATAATAAGGCGCGGTAAATAAATTAATAATGATATGCGGAAGGATATATAATACAATTTGGTCCTAGAACAAATCTCACAATTTCCTCTCTTCCGCTAGCACAAATCTTACTTCTACCCAATTACATAACACTTCTAAAGAAATCTCATTTACATTGAGGGGAATAGGTGAGAAGAGAAATACAAAGAGTTAAGAGGTAATAGGCTGGACACGCAGGTCCAATTTAATAAATTATAAATTTATTACAACAATTTCCAAAATTGCCCTCACCCATCTAATATCCATCTGATATACATTATTCATACATCACATCCATGTATTCACACAAAGCATGTTATCAATCAATCTAATCCAATTAATTAATCTTTGATTAATGACCATCCAATGTTCAAACAACGATTTGATTTGCGCGAGTCCAACTCGTTTAAGAATAAGTACTCAAAGTGCGTATTCTTGAATTATATCAAACTACAATATCAAATCCAATTTAATTCGTATTCAATACTAATTCTTTATTTAATTCCAAATTAAATAATTACACTTTAAATGTGCCTTTTAGACTTGGATTCCAAATCCAATCTTAACAGGTCTCAAAGGCCCAATTAGTATCCAATACTATTCAATTAAAGTCCAATGGGCTTTCAATTAATTTATAAAGGCATGAACTTTGGCAACCAAAGCCCAATAAGGAATCACCATTTGCCATAAAATTAATTTTGGCCCATTAGGCCCAATTAAATTTTAAAGGCCCAATAATCATATTTGGACTTTATGGAAATGGTTTTAGGCCCAATTGGATCCAACCAATTATCCTAAACCAAACTTGGCCCAACCAAGCCCATTAAGCCCAAATACAACATTATTAGCCCAATTCCAAATTAAGCCCAATTAATTAAATTCTAATATTCCCAATATCACAATTCAATTAACTAAAATGTATAGCCATAATTAATTATTCAAATTAACATTTCCAAAATACCAATTTACATAATTAATCATGCTTTATTATTATCAATTCATGTCCAACATAATTGAAGCAAAATCAATCCCAACATGCTCTATATCGTCACGACAATATGGATATTTTTTTATTAATTTTGATTTCAATCCAATTAAATCACAAATCAATATATCCATGCATTTCAAACACATCCAATTGTTTAAAAAATAAAAAATCACCATGACCTAGGGTAATCTTGAATTCGGCCAAGCCAACAATATTGGGGAAAATTAATCCAATTAATTTTTCATCAAATTGATTATACATAACTCTAAGTTATCAATATATAAGCATATTCAAACAAACAATTTGATCAAAACATGCTCAAATCAAAAATGCCCAAATCAAGATTAAGAACCCTAAATTCAATTTCATGCTCAACCTGGCTCTGATACCATTGTTGGGTTTTCTAGGTCAAACCAAGATCAATTAAGCAAGAAATCATGTGAATACGCAAAGTAAAGTAGCGGAAATTACTCACTTTGATCGGCTAAGTGGATGTAGGAGATAACAAAATTCCAAGCCTTTGTGTTGTGCTCCAAGCTCTCATTTGATGTATGTTGAGCTTCCAAGCTTCCAAGCTTTGAATCTTGAATTCCAAACTCATGGGAAATGTTTCCCTATCACCATTGTATGATCTCTTTATGTGCTAGGAAAGGAAAATTTTGCAACAAAAATTTCCTTGTTCCTTCTTACAACTCTCGGCCAAGCAAGATGATGGAGAGGGAGAGATGCATTTTCGGTTTTTGAGAGAGAGGGAAGGAATGAATGTGTCGTGTATTTGATTTCAAAAATCAATTACCATTTACCAATTTTCAAAAGTTGGTGAAATGTCCATCACTTTTGACACTTGTGTAAGAAACAAGTTATCTGCACATCACACTAACTTCCATCACAAAATGTGATGTGAAAGACAAGTGATGTGACATGTGGGCCCTACTTAATTCAAAATCCGAGTGGGCCTGCAAACACATCCCGGGCTCGGGTTCGTTAATTCCGAATTATAGAATTTTCTGTTGTGACGTAATTAAATCAAATTTAATTAAATAATTATGCCTAGCAAAATTACTATTCACGTCGCTCGCGAATTAATTCTAAATTAATTTGTTTGCCCAAATTAAAATCCAATTTTAATTTCGTTATGAAATCTAATTTCATTTAATATATCAAATATATTATTTTAATCGATTAATTCCAAATTAATCGTTCTCTCTCTCTTTTAATTGAATTTTATCTCAGATAAAATTTCTCCGTAATTAATCATAGATTAATTTTCTCTCTCTTCTAATTAATCAAAAAATTAATTATGTTCAGTCATACGTCATCGGTGAATCTTCGGGAAGCGACCCATGAGATCCATGGATATATTGGTAGTAAATTCGGTCGTCGGACTATCCGAACACGTGCGTACCTGGTTCCACATTTTTACCAATTTACGAGACATGGTTGGCTTCTAGCAAAGCACTGTGCCTACCCAATTCTCCAGAAATATTCTTTTAAGGAATATGTAATCTTTGTCAGGAGTAATATATATAGTATTGCGTATTACAATCCAGTATCGAATGTCACATGCTAGGCCTGGGGCTGGAATTGTGTCTGCCCCGTACGAAGCACATATTGAATCTCTGGTAACTAGTCTCTATAATCGGATAAACATGACCTAGTCATATTATCCCGATGACTGCAGTACTAAAGAGTACTAGTTCCGTATCCTGTGTGATCATCATCTCCATATGATTGGAGTGATACTTCCATCTTGACATCACACCCAATACACTACGATTCTCAGTATACCCAGAAGAGGCGTACACAGAACCTGTTAAAGCCCTGGACGATCAAAACCAAAGTATACTGATTGTCGCAAGTATTAGCGATGTAAGTCTCAGGTTAAGACCAAATACACCTACCCTGATTCGGAATCCCATAGACACATAGTCATACTACCAATGGGATTCCGAGGGGTCTATCCAGAGCGAAGCTCTTTCTGTACCATCGGTAAACACAACCTTCTATTACACTTCCATGAGTATCCAATACCCAAATATATGAGAACTATGCCGTTATGCTCCCATAACACGCACAAGTGCAATACTAGTCTATTTCGCATTATCGATGTCCAGTCTCGATAATACTATGACTAGGGATATTTAATGATTAAACCTTAGTGGATTAATACTGTCTCATATCTTATTAATCCGGTATTAATCATATGGACTTTTATTATTTATGTATCTTGGTAATCCAATTACAAATGATAAAAGAGCAATTTCCTTTGTCACATAGTTAATTTGTACAACAACACCATGTTCTGTACAAATAGTGATGCTATGGGTCATAATTGTCCAACACTCATTGGTCTAACCAATTGTAATATGTGTAAATCCCATTTATAAAGCTTACAATTTGATAAAATATCAATTTTCTAGAACACATTATTATAATATATTATAATTACATAATATCTCTATACATCAAAAGATATTATTAAATAATAATATAAATATCATGGGATAATTTTTTAACCATTAAATAAATATGATTAATCTAATTATTCTCAATGGATCCAATAAATAATTAATATTATCCAATAACACCCAATTATTTAATTGATAATTATAATATCAAATATTATTTATTATCAAATACGTTTAGCTACCAAAGTGCTCAACGAGTACACTTCATATTGTGAGACTCTCTAAGTTCAGATACATTGTCATATGACTCATACTCATATATACGCAAATCGACCACCTCCGAATTACGAAGAACACAAATGACATTTCTGAACTATGCAAGCCGAGATCATCACATATAGTTAACAATCCTTCCGTCATAAGCCATCCGAGATGTGCTTAGAAAATATAGATTAGCATGTCAAGTTTTCAAGACGCACATCTCATATGTCAACATACCTACGATTGTTTATAACTAATTAGAACACCATTTCTGATGTTAATTATGATCAATCCTAGATGATCAGCTTTGGTCAAAGTCTTAAGAATCGGGACTCAGAACGATGGATATCTAAACCCCCTTAATGATACACATTCAGGCCGATGGATCCTATCTTGATCCGCATCGATTAACGAATGCATCAGTCCACACCCAACGAACATCAAACGGTCAGGCCATGAAAGGTATCTGACATGCATGCATTCTAATTATGGAGGATCATATATAAAATCAATGATATCCTATAGTCAAAGAATCAGATATGATACTAGACTCGAGGAGATTCATATTGACGAAGGCGTGTACTACCAACTATTAGGAATCATCCATGAGACATTCAGTATTCACTCCAACGAATAACCACATATTTATATGAGCTTCACTCGCTCATGGATTATTGGGTTAGGCCATTGGAACTCCAATTCCAATATACGATAAGTCCTAGTCTTCTAGGTTATAGGAATTCGACCGTGTTCCTAAACCAATGATTAGGAATATGTCATTTAATAATAGTTTATAATATCGATACTATCTCAATGCCAGACCACACTCAGTGTCTAGTATCACTACATGACTATTCTAAGGTCAGTGTCATAATCAGCATACAAATCTATATATATTTAAACCAATATACTTTAAGAGAAAATGATACAATAATAATTACCATTAATAAAACATTAAAATGAAAATGCTGTTATATTATTAAAAAATAATAAAGTATTATATAAAACATTGTTTGGATTGGCGCTCAAAGCACCAACTCCAACAGTGGTGATAGAGTATGCATCTGGATGTGTGATTTCATCATTCGATGAAGTTTGAGCACCAGAGATTAGCAGAGATGACAGTCTTCAATTTTTGCAGAGTGGGAGTGAGACCATATTATTATGTGCGTTGTGTCTAATTTACCTAAGACATGATAAGGACATGGTCCACCTGAAATGGTTGTGCAGATCATTGAGTGGTTCACTTAGGACTTTGTTATGAAATTCACAGTAGTTTTCTTTGCGTTAGGCCGAAGCAGGAGATTGTGCTACTCTTGGGCCAATTTTGATTTAGGATGGCTACTGAGAATATTCAGGTGTAAAGGATCATTTGCTAACAGCCCAAAGTTTCCAAAGGAGATATGATGTTTGGGAATGAATCCAAGGATCCTGATTCAAATTATGATTTCTTGAAGATTTTTCTCCTTCTGAGGTGTTTCGTAATACAGTATCAATGACAAGTCGGCCCCGTGGTATTATAGACCTTTAAGTTTCTTAAGAGAGTTAGTCCAATTACATATGATATTTTCATGATTTGATGTTGCAAACATGTCATCATGTCTTACTCATGTCTTTTCATGATTTGTAATTTTTTTCTATATGATTGTGATTTCTGACGAGACATCGGATTGAGTCTTAGAACATAAAGTCAATCTCTCATAGAGAAGAAATTCTATTTGTGAATTCCTTGTGGAATATTGTACTAACAATGACGTGTTTGGGCCAATGGGTCAAAATTCAGTGGTACCACGAATAAATCGTGAGGGTGTAAATTTTGGGCTTGAGATCTATCATTATTGCGAGGCGTGGCATTATATAGAAACGTGCTTTCGGACTTAAGACTATAGTGTTTTGGAAATACTCCCATCTATTTAACCTTCATGCATAATATTATACTTTGATCCATTTTGTATTTTGAATTTCGAGGCGAAATTCTTTTAACGAGGAATGATGTAACAATCCTAATTTTGTAAGGGTATTATTATCACTTCACCAATAAATCTTAGTCAAAATTGGGTCAAATGGTCAACCCAAAATTTGAAATTTTAAGAATATAAAAAGAGAACTTGATGAATTTTAATTTAAATTGAAATTATTCCAAATTTCAGGGGGAGCTTTTGATATTTTTCAGCTACTATATAAGTAATCCTTATTCTTCTTATTGCAGTCCAAAACGTGAATAACCCTATTTTTTAGAGAGAGAAAATAGTGGAGGAGAGAGGGAGAGAAATCTGGTGGGATGAATGGATTTTTCGGTGAATGAACTTAGAGGGATGGTAAAGGAAGTCGTGTGGAGCATTTTCGTAGTAGTATTTTCACCGGTAGTGGCCGATTTTTGGCAAAATCAAACCAAGAATCTTGCAGCTAATTTCGACCGATTCACAGAAAAATGAAGCTCATGTCGGCTTGTGACCACCACTATTGAACTCGGGACATAGGCGTGCATCTTCTGGTGTTACAGGTGTCGGAGTTCGCTAGGACGTGGGCTCCACCCTTCGACACGTGTGGCTACGCATGAAGGCCACATGCCACCGTGCCTTGGATAGTTTCTTGTGCTCGACTTCTCCGACGTGTTAGGCCGATCCTTTCATGTGGTATAGAACCTGAACTCTAACTTTGTGTATTATCATGTTATTTCAAGTTTAAATTTTTCGATTTTGAATGATTAAATTATATTGAGACTTGGCTTGTGAATTAGAGATTTGGAGAGTTGGTTGTGAATTGTGAAGTTAGATGCGAAGTGTGGAAATATATGTTTATTGTAGGCCCTAGATGGGCATTTGTGGTATTAAATTATAAATGGAAAGTTCGTGTTTTAAACAAAACCATGTCGAATTTTCGTTAAAATTATACTAGATATTAATTGGTATGTTTTACGCCTCAGGTTTCCAGATGTTACTTTTGAGTAACCATTTGGCGGTCTCCATTCACCAGGACTCATGTGCCTCGTAAGATATGTCGGGTAGACCCGAAGAGAATTTTGTAGCAGTGTAACTAATATAATAGATTGGACATACTGAGAATTATTGTGAGATCGATTTTGAGTCTCGAACGTCGGGTTAAGGTAAAGATTCGATTTCACACATTAATTGCGGTTTTAAATTTATTTATTTACATTATTATTTTATGCATATAGAAATGATATAAAATTTATTTTAATATTAGCCACATTTTTATGGAATGTTAAATGGCATGTCAGACGACATGATGCCACCATTATAAGTTTAATTGTTTTTTTAATAAATATTTTCATGGTAATATAAATATAAATTTGAACGAACTTGGATTGGGAATAAAATTAAATTGGATATATGTAAAATTTGATCATGTGGAGCCCCGTTGCGGTGCACATTACAGACCTATATTATCCCATTGTGGAATTTGATCATGTGGAGTCTCGTTCCAGCACATATTATAGACCTATATTGCCCCGTTATGGCATTTGTTATGTGGTCCCGTTGTGGCACATGTTTACGCGGCCTTGGTGTCATTTCTTAAACATGGGATTTCATTAAAATGATTAATCAGTATTGATGATGCATATTTCAATTGTACTTGTGTATATATATATATGTAGAAACTGTATTTTTGCATAGAAGCCCGATGATGAGCCTCGTATGGAGGCACTACCCGATAAGTTATGGACGTTGGAAGGGAAAATTAAAAAATAAGTACATCCCCAGATTTAATTCGTTTGTTTGGTTTCGGGTTAGCTCGATGGATCTCCATTTTAAATGCTAGCTTTGGCCCAAAAACCCAAACCAAGCCACATGCCCAAGCCCACAAAGATCCAAGCCACACGCCCAAGCCCACAAAAATATTGGACAATTATGACTCATAGCATCACTATTTGTTCAGATCATGGTGTTGTTGTACAAATTAACTATGTGACAAAGGAAATTTCTCTTTTATCATTTGTAATTAGATTACCAAGATGTATAAATGATAAAAGGTCCTTATGATTAGTTCCGGATTGAGATGATATGAGACAGTATCAATCCACGAAGGTTTAATCATTAAATATCCCTAGTCAGAGTATTACCGAGATTGGACATCGATAATGCGTAAAAGACTAGTATTCCACTTGTGCACGTTGTGGGAGCATAACGACATAGTTCTCATATATTTGGGTATAAGATACTCATGCAGGTGTAATAGGAGGTTATGTTTACCGATGGTACGGAAACAGCTTCGCTCTGGATAGACCCATCGGAATTCCATTGGTAGTATGACTATGTGTCTATGGAAGTCCGAATCAGGGTAGGTGTATTTGGTCTTAACCTGAGACTTGCACCACTAATACTTGCGACAATCAATATACTTTGGTTTTGGTCGTCCATGGCTTTAACAGGTTCTGTGTACGCCTCTTCTGGGTATATTGAGAATCGTAGTGTATTGGGTGTGATGTCAAGACAGAAATATCACTCCAGTCATAGTGGAGATGATGATCACGTAGGATACGTAACTGGTGCTCTTTTAGTACTGCAGTCATCGGGATAATATGACTTGGTCATGATTATCCGATTATAGAGACTAGTTACCAGAGATCTGATATGTGCTTCGTACGGGGCATACACAATTTCAGCCCCAGGCCTTGCACGTGACATCCGATGCTGGATCGAAATACGCAATACTACGTATACTACGCCTGATATAGATCATATATTCCTATAAGAATATTTCTGGAGAATTGGGTAGGCACGGTGCTTTGCTAGAAGCCAACTATGTCTTGTAAATCGGTAAAAGCGTAGTACTAGGTACGTACGTGTTCGGATAGTCCGACGATCGGATTTACTGTCAACATATCCGGGGATCTCATGGGTCGGTTTCTGAAGATTCACCGATGACGTATGACTCGCACTTTATTAATCTGGGATTAATTATAAGAGAGAGAAAATTAATCTGGGATTAATTACGAAGATATTTTATCTGAGATAAAATATTATTTAAAGAGAGAGAACGATTAATTTGGAATTAATCGATAAAATATTATATTCGATATATTATACGAAATTGGATTTCGACACGGAATTAAAATTAGATTTTAATTCGGGCGAACGAGTTAATTTAGAATTAATTCGCTAGCGACGTGAATAGTAATTTTGCTAGGCAAAATTATTTAATTGAATTTGATTTAATTACGTCGCAACGGAAAATTCGTTAATTCGAAATTAGCGAACCCGAGCCCGAGAGTGTTTGCGGGCCCACTCACATTTGGAATCGAGTGGGGCCCACATGTCACATCACTTGTCACTTTAAAGTTGCTTTTTGGTGATGGGTTTTGGTGAAGTTGGTGTATGCTTGATTTACACTCCAAAGTCATGGCTTGAGTGACCTTTTACCAAATCAACTTTTGGTATTAGATTTAAATTGATTTTTTGAAAATCAAACCAAGCTAATACAACTCACTCTCTCTTCATACTCTCCTCACTTTCTCAGCCAATGGCCACTTTTTCTTCTCCTAATTTTCTGCTATTGCTGAGAGTTGTAGAAGAAGCTAAGAGAATTTTGCGGAAAAATTTCTGAGGTGCTAACACGCTTTAGGAGTCTTGCGAAGGTGATAGGGAAACCCACCCGTGGGCATGGAATGCACAACCAAGCTTGGAGCTTGAATGACCGAAAATGGAGCACAAAAACAGTGAAAGCCGAGAGCCTCTCGGAGTCCAAGCTTGAAGAATTTTTGTTGTTCCTCGCATCACCAAATCTGATCAATGTAAATATGATTCCGCCATATTTCATTGTTGTATTCACACATGTTTCTTGCTTGAATTGATCATTGGGACTTAATAGAAACCCAACAATGGTATCAGAGCCATTTTGAGCATGAAATGAATTTAGGGTAAATCAATTTGAGCATGATTTGATAAAATTGATTTATTGAGTATGCTTTAATGATGATGTGTTGAAGTTGTATATGATCAATTTCATGAAATATTGATTGGATCAATTTTTCCCCAAATTTGAGGCTTGGCCGAAACTAGCAATGCCCTAATGTCATGGTGATTTTTGTGTTTTTGATCATTGGATGAGTTGGAAAATATTGGGTAATGTTGATTGTGGATTTAATTGGATTGAAACCGAATCGGACATGAAAAACCCCAAATTTCCGTGACTAGAAGCATGTAAAATGATGTGGTTTTTTTTTTTTTGATTCAATTGTGTTGGACATAAGTTGATGATAATGAGCATAATTAATTGAGCAAATTGGTGTTTTGGAAATATTAATTTGGGTAATTAATTATGGCATACACTTTAGGTTAATTAAATTATGAAATTTGGAATTTTGGTAATTTAATTAATTGGGCCAAATTTGGAATTGGGCTTGTAAAGTTGTAATTGAGCTTAATCGGCTTGGTTGGGCCAAGTTTGGTTTAGGCTAATTGGTTGGATCCAATTGGGCCCAAAACCATATCCATAAAGTCCAATTATGACTTAATGGACCTTTAATTTTAATTGGGCCTAATGGGCCTAAATTGGTTTCTTGGCAAATAAGGGTGATTCCTTAAATGGGCTTTGGTATTTGAGTTTGACTAATATTGACCAAAAGTCCATGCCTTAAGAAATTTATTGAAAGCCCATTGGACTTTAAATTAAAATGACATTGGATGTTAATCGGGGTTTGAGACCCGTAATGATTAGATTTAGAATCTAAGTCGCCAAAGGTTCATTAATAAAGTGTAATTATTTAATTTGAAATTAAATATAGAATTAGTATTAAATACAAATTAAATTGGATTTAATGTTGTAATTTAATATAATTCAAGAATTCGTACTTTGAGTACTTATTCTTAAAACGAGTCGGACTCGCGCAAAATCAAATCGTTGTTTGAACATTGGATGGTCATTAATTTTCAGATTAATTAATTGGATTAGATTGATTGATAACATGCTTGTGTGAATACATGGATGCGATGTATGAATAATGTATATCAGATGGATATTAGATGGGTGAGGGCAATTTTGGAAATTGTTGTAATAAATTTAGAATTTATTAATTGGACCTGCGTGTCCAGCCTATTACCTCCTTACTCTTTGTATTTCTCTTCTCACATATTCCCCTCAATGTAAATGAGGTTTCTCTTGAAGTGTTATGTAATCGGGTAGAAGTAATACTTGTGCTAGCGGGAGAGAGGAAATGGAGAGATTTGTTCTAGGAACAATGTGTTAAATATCCATCCGCATATCATTATTACTTTATTTATACGCGCCTTATTATGTGTTTAGAATGCATGTTTAAGGGTGTATGATGATGAGACCTTAACAAAGATAATTAATTGGTTGCCAATTACGCGAAAAAACCCTCACTACATATTAAGCGTTTTTCCTTCCATTGAGTGATTCTTACTCAAGATCCAAGACTGGCACTGGTTTGTTGGCCAAAGTCAAGACCTTTGTCCGTCGCGGATGTGTTTGAATCATGAAGGCTTTGTTCCATATCGGTGTCTTGTCCAAGTTGTGATTTGTTGGCCAAAGTCAAGATCACTTCTTGTCCATCGACATCGATTACGAAGCTTTCCATAGTCAATGGGTTCCGCTTAACTGGGATCACTAAGTTTGTTGTGCCAAAGCCAAGGCTTAGTTGATTCAGAGGAAAAAGGTTAGGCAATATATTAGAAATATTGGCATATATAGGATATATGTTTCGGAGTTCGATGTCCACCTACTGGATCCAGGAATTGGATGGGATCCAATTGATCTTAGAGATCTACCTAGTTAATTATCATACAATTTGTTGGCCAAAGTCAAGATTGTGTGTTATTTAACGGGATCCTAGCCTACTAGGAAACAAGGTTTCCCGAGTACTCCACAGAGGGTTAGAGGCTCACCGAAAAATTGTGGGAGGCAAGTATTAAATTTGCAATATTCGTTTAGTTACTTGCCATACGCGCTCATTACAAATTTTTCTTCAAATAATTAATATATTAGTTGGACTAATATTTAATGTTGTTTTAATAAAACAGTTGGACTGTATTCAAACTAATTCATTATAGTTGATTATATAATTGGATTATAGTAATCAATATATTTGAATTAACTAATTTCAATTAATAATTGATTTTATAATTGGATTATAGTAATCAATATAATTGAATTTAACTAATTTAATTATAGTTGATTATATTGTTAGACTATAGTAATCATTATAATAAATAGTACCTAAAATCGTTGATTCGATAGTTGGACTATTGGAATCAAGATAACTGAAAGATTAGTGTTTAAAACATAATCCTAGGTGAAAATGTTTTAAACGGCTTTAATTTTCAAATTGGGAATAAAACTTCAGGATAGTCCTGGAAACTAAGAAGTTACTTTATTTGATAAAATAACATCTTAGGCCTAAGCCCGGAGTTAAGCAAATAGTAGAGCATGATCTTTGGAAGATTCATGTGATGATAACTTTAGTGCTTAATCCATTAAGCTTACCAAATAGACTCATTAATTTCTTAATCAGAACTAAGGATTAGATCTTTATAGTATGATAATGAAATTGAAAGATCTTCATAGATCTATTCTTAGATCTTAGAAGTACTAAATTGCAATAGAAAACTCTTGGAGAGTTAATGGCTATACTCAATGAGACAAAGCCAGAGTTTGCAATAAGATAAGAAGCGCAAGGCGTATCTTATTTCGACATTCCGGAAGGCCAAGGCTTGGACAAAGGCCAATCCCAAAACAAAAACACGAAACACTTCCTGCTCGATCTGGCAGTTGAATTAAGTAACCGGCCTTATGGGGTGTGGAAAAGAGGCAAAATCAAAGTCATTATAATCTTCTGGGAAGACAAATGACATATCCCAAGATGTCTGCCTAGATTGTGGCAAACGGGGTCACTGAAGCGTGACTGCCGTATGGACAAGGCAGATATGAATGAATTGAAGATGGTGCAAGGCTCCGACTTCAAATATGTTTGTCATCAACATGTTCACTACTAGTATTAAAATTGGATTTTAGATACTGAGTGTGATACATAAATATGTACTGGTGTGCATAATCTGCTGGTTAGCGGGATACTGACTTCAGTTGAGATTTATCTACGGATTGGAAACGGGACGACATTCGCTGTTTTAACCGTAGAAACCTAAGTTTATGAACTACCCTTCGGGTTTGTACTTAAATTAGGAAACTGTACAATGTAACTAGTTTGATTAGAAACATTATCTCTATATCAGGGTTTAACCCGTTGCGGGTATACCTTTATATTCTAGAACACTAAAGTGTTTTATTTTATAAAGATGATATTGAGATAAACGCATTAGATGTGAATAACAGTATTTATATTTTGAATACACAAGAACCGCGTAAGTCAGAGAGAGTCAGAAAATAACCTGGGAGGTATAGGTTTCTGATCTCACCTCATAAAGATGTCAATCTTATTGAGGAACACGAACTGACTACGTATGAGGAAGTGATACAAGGTATCGAAACCCTATTATGGCAAAGTGCCATGAAGTCCAAAATGGATCCCATGTATATCAAATAAGTTTGGATACTAGTTGATGTACCGCAAGGCATTGTGCCTATTGGTACTATATAAGTCTTCAAGGAAGACATACATGGAAGGCAACATACCAACGTACAAAGCTGGGCTTATAGCGAAAATGTATCGTTATCAACATTGTGTCGATTACGACGAAACCTTTTACCTGTTGCCATGGTAAATCCATTTGAATAATTCTTGCTGATGCTGCATGTTTCATTTATGAAATATGGCAGCTGAACGTCAAAATCACTTTCCTTAAAAGGAAACCTTTTGGAGGATGTTTATAACATCCTGACGGTTTTTTCGTACGAAAACGAGCAAACAAGGTTTGCAGGTAATTCGATCCATTTGTGGATTGAAGCAAGCATTGGGTTATTGGAACTATCGTTTTGATGTAATCATAATGGTGTATGATTTAATTCAAAACAAAATGATTCTTGTGTATATAAGGAGGTTAGTGGGAGCGCACTGACAGTGAATGTCCTAAATAATGATGATATATCATTTCTTGGAAATGATATTCCCATAATACAATCGGTGATAGCTTGGCTTTCATGAAAATTCTCCGTAAGAATTCTTGGGAGAAACAACTTTTATTCTAGGAATAAGGATCTACTAGGATAGATCTAGAGGTTGTTAGCACTCTCCGAGAACTCGTACATTGAAAGAAATGTACGCGACCTGGTGTCTCGTACGCTTTGAGCATATGAAGTCACAATCAGGCCAATCCATGTGATAGTCACTAGATTGATGTTAAGAACATCCTTAAGTATCTTAGAGGAACTAAGGATGCTTTCTTAAACTATGGAGAAAGAGAACTTGAAGTGACTGGGTTCACTGCTGCAAGTTTCCTAACCGATAAGAACGACTATAAGTCGTAATAACGGTACTATACAGTTTGAATAACGGAACAATGAGCTTGAAATCTTCCAAGCAAGATATTGTTACCGAATAAACAACAAAAGCGGAATATTGCTGCAGCTGAGGCAACAATAGAAGCCTTTTGGATTGATAATAATCCTAATCAGATTAGGAGTAGTTCTGTTAGTAGCTGAGCTAGGCTACATCACAGGCTAAAGAATTAATGGTCTCATCAACGATCTAGATATATACTTCAAATATTCATCTGATTCATTCGGATCATACATCGTGGCGATGCGATGATCGAATAAATCGCATCATATGATAACACCGTAAATCCGCTGACGAAAACTTTTTCTTAGCAGAAGTTTGAGCGAATCGTACATAGTTCAGGTGTAGGACACTTGAGTGATTGGCTATAGGCCAAGTGGGAGATTGTTGGACAATTATGACCCATAGCATCACTATTTGTACAGATCATGGTGTTGTTGTACAAATTAACTATGTGACAAAGGAGATTGCACTCTTATCATTTGTGATTAGATCACCTAGATGTATAAATGATAGAAGGTCCTTATGATTTGTTCCTGGACAGAGAATGATATGAGACAGTATCAGTCCACGAAGGATAAATCATTAAATATCCCTAGTCAGAGTATTATCGAGATTGAACATCGATAATGCGTAAAAGACTAGTATTACACTTGTGCGCGTTGTGGGAGCATAACGACATAGTTCTCATATATTTGGGTATAGGATACTCATGCAAGTGTAATAGAAGGTTGTGTTTACCGATGGTACGGAAACAACTTCGCTCTGGATAGACCCCTCGAAATTCCATTGGTAGTATGACTATGTGTCTATGGAAGTCCGAATCAGGGTAGGTGTATTTGGTCTTAACCTGAGACTTGCACCGCTAATACTTGTGACAATCAATATACTTTGGTTTTGGTCGTCCAGGGCTTTAACAGGTTCTGTGTACACCTCTTCTGGGTATATTGAGAATCGTAGTGTATTGGGTGTGATGTCAAGACGGAAGTATCACTCCAGTCATAGTGGAGATGATGATCACGTAGGATACAGAACTGTTGCCCTTTTAGTACTGCAGTCATCGGGATAATATGACTAGGTCATGATTATCCGATTATAGAGACTAGTTACCAGATATCCGATATGTGCTTCGTACGGGGCAGACACAATTCCAGCCCCAGGCCTTGCACGTGACATCCGATGCTGGATCGAAATAAGCAATACTACGTATAATACGCCTGATATAGATCACATATTCCTATAAGAATATTTCTGGAGAATTGGGTAGGCACGGTGCTTTGCTAGAAGCCAACCATGTCTTGTAAATCGGTAAAAGCGTAGTACTAGGTATGTACGTGTTCGGATAGTCCGACGATCAGATTTACTGCCAACATATCCGGGGATCTCATGGGTCGCTTCCCGAAGATTCACCGATGACGTATGACTCGCACTTTATTAATCTGGGATTAATTATAAGAGAGAGAAAATTAATCAGGGATTAATTACAGAGATATTTTATCTGGGATAAAATATTATTTAAAGAAAAAGAACGATTAATTTGGAATTAATCGATAAAATAATATATTCGATATATTATACGAAATTGGATTTCGACGCGGAATTAAAATTAGATTTTAATTTGGGCGAACGAGTTAATTTAGAATTAATTCACTAGCGACGTGAATAGTAATTTTGCTAGGTAAAATTATTTAATTGAATTTGATTTAATTACGTCGCAACGAAAAATTCGTTAATTCGGAATTAGCGAACCCGAGCCCGGGAGTGTTTGCGGGCCCACTCATATTTGGAATCGAGTGGGGCCCACATGTCACATCACATCTCACTTTAAAGTTGCTTTTTGGAGATGGGTTTTTGTGAAGTTGGTGTATGCTTGATTTACACTCCAAAGTCATGGCTTGAGTGACCTTTTACCAAATCAACTTTTGGTATTAGATTTAAATTGATTTTTTGAAAATCAACCAAGCTAACACAACTCACTCTCTCTTCCTACTCTCCTCACTCTCTCGGCCAAGGGCCACTTTTTCTTCTCCCAATTTTCTACTATTGCCGAGAGTTGTAGAAGAAGCTAAGGGAATTTTGCGGCAAAATTTCCGAGGTGCTAGCACGCTTTAGGAGTCTTGCGAAGGTGATAGGGAAACCCACCCGTGGGCATGGAATGCACAACCAAGCTTGGAGCTTGAAGAACCGAAAATGGAGCACAAAAACAGTGAAAGCCGAGAGCCTCTAGGAGTCCAAGCTTGAAGAATTTTTGTTGTTCCTCGCATCGCCAAATCCGATCAATGTAAGTATGATTCCGCCATATTTCATTGTTGTATTCACACATGTTTCTTGCTTGAATTGATCCTTGGGACTTAATAGAAACCCAACAAAAAATTTAAGCCACACACCCAGGCCCACTAAGCCCAATCCAAGTATTCAAGTCACATTTAACACATGTTAAAATCCAATCAAATCCCCTCCATAATTTAAATCAAATCCCCTTCATAATCTAAATAAATCACCTTTCAAACTAAAAATATTCCTCCACCAAAATTACACAAATTGCTTTCCCTAAATAATTTAATTAAATATACCCCCCTAATTGTTTGATTTTATTTCCTTATTTTGAAATCCCATGTACATGAAACCCTAGCTCACCATTATAAAAAGAGACATAATCCAAACCATATTCTCTTCCTTGGCTCTCACACACATGACACTACACACAAAAAATACAAACCCTAAACTCACATCTCTCAACCCTCGGTAGCAACCCTATTTCACAAAAATAAAACCAGAAAACAACCCTTCCCAGCAGCCTTTAAACACGTCCCTTACCAGGAACACCCACAAATCTACTCGGCAGCCACATGTCCCCAACACTACTCTCTCTCCACGCACAGCAGCCCCTCACCAGACATAGCCCACTCACGTTAAAACAACCACTCATCGACAATAAACACGTAGAACACAGAGGCCACGACATCATAAACCCTATGCACCGACTCCAAACAAACCAACCAGCGATCACTCAATAATCCTAATAGCTCTCTCGGCACAGACCACATACCTTGCTCATCAAATATAAGCCTCGCAGTCGAAACCAACATAAAGAGAAATAAGCCTCCCTCCACCAATTCAAACATCAACAAATACCCTATACCCTGACCGAAATCAACACAAAAAAGCAGCTCTTACACCTTGACTGAATGAAACAACAAAAACACAGCCCAAGACAGTAGCATATACCACATAAAATAGTCCCCGAACAGCCCCTGCAGTCCCACAATAATCCTGAAAATCAGCCTTTCAACCGAGACAAAAATAGCCCCAAAATACCCCAAAAAAGTCCCAAAAATAACCTCCAAATAGCAGCAAAAACAACGGAGAAAACAACAGCAAAAATAGCGATCAAAATAGCAGTAAAAATAGCAAAACAGTAGATAAAATATTGAACCAGTGAACCGGAAAAGTGACGGAACATTAACCCTTCCAACAACGACGTAACACACTTCCAAGAAGCAACTTAAAAGGTAAGACCTGGGGGCATCATTTGCTATTTATTTATCTTTTCAGTTAGTTATTGGTTGTTCATTCGCATGCATCATTATGTTCCACGTCTATTTTCATTCATATTGGGTTGATGATTGCGTGCTATCTCTTGCGGCATATCGGATGGAAACCCAGACGTAAATTCCGTAGCCGAATCCGAATGGACGGTAGTACGGTCTGTACTTGGGATACAACTCCACATACCGCTTGAGAAACTTTTAAGCATGTGTTTCATTTTTGTTATTTAATTTTATGTTCATTCATTGTTTGTGTTTTATTTTTTTGTTATTTACTTTTCGCATGTTATTGCTTTATTTATTTATGCATTGATAATCTAGTGCGCATGGGCTAACTACGTTGGATTAAAGGTCCTCCATTTGAGGGAAATGCCTAAAGGCTACCTTTACCACAATGTTTTGCCGCGCCGGACGAAGTATGCTTGATTGAATGTGAAATACGTTCAATCGGGCTACAAGGTCCCATATAGATGTCGATCTTGGTCGCATCTCTTTTATTATTCCTTCATTTACTTTCCACATGTTATTGCTTTATTTATTTATGTATTGTTAATTTAGTGTGCATGGGCTAACTACGTTGGATTAAAGGTCCTCTATTCAGGGGAAATGCCTAAAGTCTACCTTTGCCATAATGTTTTGCCGCGCCGGACGAAGTATGATTGATTGAATGTGAAATACGTTCAGTCGGGCATACGAAGTCCCATATAGATGTCGGACTTAGTCGCATCTCTTGTATTATTATGTTATTTACTTTTTGCGTATCATTGCTTTGTTTATTCATGCATTGTTATCTAGTGCGCATGGGCTAATCATGTGGGTTAAAGGTCCTCTATTCGAGAGAAATGCTTAAAGGCTACCTTTACCGCGATGTTTGCCACGCTGGACGAAGTATGCTTGATTGAATGCAAAATATGTTCAATCGGGCGTATGAGGTCCCATATAAATGTCGGCCTTGGTCCATCTCTTTTATCATTCCGTCATTTAATTTTCGTATGTTATTGCTTTATTTATCCATGTATTTTTATCTCGTGCGTATGGGTTAATCTTGTTGGATTAAAGGTCCTCTATTCAGGGGAAATGCCTAAAGGCTACCTTTACCATAGTTTTCTGCACCCTTCTTCTATTGATTTCGCTATTCGCCTTTTTGGTTGTCATTTTTCATTTTTCACTTCGCATTCATGCTGTGTTAATGCTTGAGTGTTGCCTCTCGCAGTATATCGGATGGAAACCCAGACATAAATTCTGTAGCCGAATCCGAATAGATGGTAGTGCGGTCTGTACTTGGGATACAACTCCACGTACCGCTTAAAAAATGCTCGCGCACACGTTTATGTCATTTTAGATAACACTTTGGTAATCTCGTTCAAACCTGTTCTCAAACGCTACACGAACGCATGCATTCTGCCTCATTTTTGTTCGATCGCGTTTCCGAACGTTATATGAACGCATGCATTTTGTTTACCGTTCGAACGCGTTTCCGAATGCTACTCGAACACATGCATTATGTTTACCATTCGAACGCGTTTCCAAATGCTACTCGAACGAATGAATTCTGTTTATCGTTCGAATGCGTTTTTGAATGCTACACGAACGTGTATGCAGTGAATCGAATTCTCTTTCTCATGTTTTTCTTGGACGGAGAATGATATGAGACAGTATCAGTCCACGAAGGATAAATCATTAAATATCCCTAGTCAGAGTATTATCGAGATTGGACATCGATAAATACGTAAAAGACTAGTATTACACTTGTACGCGTTGTGAGGGCACAACGACATATTTCTCATATATTTGGGTATAGGATACTCATGCAAGTGTAATAGGAGGTTTTATTTTACCGATGGTACGGGAAACAGCTTCGCTCTGGATAGACCCCCTCGGAATTTCATTGGTAGTATGACTATGTGTCTATGGAAGTCTGAAATCAGGGTAGGTGTATTTGGTCTTAACCTGAGACTTGCACCGCTAATTCTTGAGACAATCAATATACTTTGGTTGCGGTCGTCCAGGGCTTTAACAGGTTCTGTGTATGCCAATGTTGGGTATATTGAGAATCGTAGTGTGTTGGGTGTGATGTCAAGACAGAAGTGTCACTCTAGTCATATGGAGATGATGGTCACGTAGGATACGGTACTAGTACTCTTATGTACTGCAGTCATCGGGATAAAATGACAAGTTCATGTTTATCCGATTATAGAGACTAGTTACCAGACATCCGACATGTGCTTCGTACGGGGCAGACACAATTCCAGCCCCAGGCCTAGCACGTGATCATTCGATACTGGACAGAAATACGCAATACTACATATAATACGCATGATATAAATCCTTTATTCCTGTAAGGATGTTTCCGGAGAATTGGGTAGGCATGGCGCTTTGCTAGAAACCAACCTTGTCTTGTAAATCGGAATAAACGTAGTACGAGGTACTTACGTTTTCGGATAGTCCGACGACCGAATTTACTGCCAACATATCCGGGGATCTCATGGGTCGCTTCCCAAAGATTCACCGATGACGTATGACTCACACTCTAAATTAATCTGGGATTAATTAGATGAGAGAGAAAATTAATCTAGGATTAATTGCGGAGATATTTTATCTGGGATAAAATATCAATTAAAGAGAGATAACGATTAATTTGGAATTAATCGATAAATTAATATATTTGATATATTAAATGAAATTGGATTTCAACGCGGAATTAAAATTAGATTTTAATTCGGGCGAACGAATTAATTCATTAGCGACGTGAATAGTGATTTCGCTAGGCATAATCATTTAATTACGTCTCGACGAAAAATTCGTTAATTTGGAATTAGCCAACCCGAGCCCGAGATTATTTGCGAGCACATTCGCATTTCGAATTCGAGTGCGGCACGCAAGTCAAATCAAGCGTCAAATCATTAGTCGCATCAAGCGTCAAATCACTTGTCACTTTGAGTGATGTGACTTGACAACTTGATGGATAGATGTGACTTGATGGAAGTGGTTGAAAAGCTTTTTGAAAGCTTGAAAGACATTTATCATTTTAATAATGGTATTTGACTTTTGATTTTGGTATTAGATACACAATATAAATCAAACACTTCACTTCTTCTCTCCTTCTTGGTCAAGCCCAAATGGGCATTTCTCTCTTCATCTTTCTGGTTTAGTGTCGTGAGCTAGGGGAAGCAAAAGTGGGATTTTTGTGGCAAAAATCACAAGTTCTAGCACACTTACGAGACATGCGAAGGTGATAGGGAAGTCCACCCATGAGCCGGGAATCAAATGACGAAGCTTGGAGCTTGACGATGTTGATCCAAAGCCGAATCAATGGTGATGACAGAAGCTTACTGCCGTGAGCAGTCCAGTGGGCAGTGAAGAGTTTTGTTCGTAGCCGTGTCGCTCAACCGATCGATGTAAGTATTCCGCAACTTCATTGATTTGTATTCGCACATATTTCATGCTTGTTTATGATCTTGGGACCTTAATAGAAACCAACACAAACTTGGGTGTTGATTAAATTATCTTGGATGTGTTTCATAAGACTTGGTTATACTATTGCATAAATCCGTTCATTACAATTGGCATAAGTAATGGACCATTCTAAACCCAACGATTTGAGGTCTTCCCTTGCGAGGGGTGAGAGCGGCCTTAAATCATTTCCCAGTTCACACTGGGTGGTGACTTCTTTATTCTCCGGTTTAGTCCCCCGCGGGCTACTACATACTCCCGACCGGGCCACCAGCCCGGACAGCGTTGCACACCTCTCTACCATATCTACAGTCTAGCGACTCCATTGGGGATAGAGAATCGGCCCTGAAATAATGTCTTGTAATGTTTGTGATTTTTGCTTTAGTTGACCTTGTCTCATGTATTTTACATACCATTTTTTTACCTTGATGGCATCGTGTATCGTGAAGTCATTTTCGCTCGAAGCGGCGGATCGTTATATGGTGTCATCACTCGTTGGCACGTACTTTAGGGTATAAAAAAGGTGCGCTCACTTGGTCATTTGAACCCTTGAGTGGGGAGACCTAGTTGTGGGCAACCCTTCGCCGACGGGAGCCTTTATCAATACTCCCATAAAACTGCATGTGAACCATAGTTGTATGACCTATAGAAGCCACAATTTTATGCTTGTGTTTGGGACCATCATCATTTGGATCCAGTTGGACTTCTCGTCATAAGATACGAACTTGTTGGGCCATTTAAACTGGGACGAGTTTATGTCTTATGACGATTGGGCCAAAAGCTTCCAAAATATCGATGGCCACTTTGTGTTTGGGCCCCCTTTCATTTGAAGTTGTTTAGCCACGTTATCGAAAAAGTGTAAACCTGTTGGGCCTTTTTCAACTAGGACAAGTTTGCACCTCGCAATAATATGATTGAATGCTTTGAAATGATAATGGTCCAACTTGTATGAAAACCTTGATGGGCTTAGAAAATCCAATCATAATCCAAATATGCTAGAAGCATGAGTCCGATATCCACACTGGCTTTCATCCAGGAAGGACACGCTTTGTTACGACATATTTGCACACTTTTGGATGCTTCCAAGTTCATCCCCCTGACCACGGTTGTCGAGAGCCCAATTCATCGTTTCTAGACAATGGCACGATCCCATAATAGGCTTAGCAAATGTTGTAAATGGGCGGCCTTTGTCTTTTACCGATGGAAAGGGACCGAGGCGACCAAGGTTCACCCCGTAGCATAGGAGAGAGAAATTTTGTGTACCTTGTATCAGTGCATAGAATAAGCCTTATCTAGAACCAAAAATAGGCTTACCTCGAGTGTGGGAGAAATAAGGTTAGAAAGATATATTATGTTTGATCACCTCATGTATCTTATATATCTCATGCATCGCACGTATACATGTACCATGCTAACTTGTAGTTTTAAAGCCGCCATAGATACCCGTTGGGTTAGAGAAGAAGAAAGACTCATCAAAAAGTAGTTAACGGACATGAGTGATTCAGACAACGATGGTTCTCGCATGGATCAGCTAGAGATTAATCTCGCTAAGAATACCGAGCAGTTGCAAGCTTTGACCACCGCTGTGGCCAATATGGTAGTGCCCCGTGCAAAAGAGGCAGAAAGCTATGAGAATGTCAGGTGTGAAGAGCCTCCGAACATGATGAGTGATAAGATCCTTGTTTTTGATGATGACATGGCTGAGTATGCCGCGGGAAGGGTAGCCAGGTCTCAGGCAGAATTGCAGAAACTCAGGGATCAGGTAGAGTCAGTTACCCGCAAGATGAGGGGTAAGCATGAGGATTTACTAGACTACGAGGTGATGACTTTCGAGGAGCAACTGCCTTCTCAGTTCAAGATGCCCGACATAGCCAAGTTCAACGGGAATGGAGATCCGAGGGTCCATCTTCGATAGTATGTTTTTGTGATGAGTTTGGTGGGTCTTTCGAAGCGTCAGTTCAGAAGATGTTCGGGATGTCACTTGAGGGGGCACCCGTGGTGTGGTATCACGGCCTGGAGAGAAAGGTCAATGATGATTGGAGGGCATTGGCGGAGGCCTTTCTGAATCAGTATGTCACAGATTTGGAGATCGACTTGTCGCTCCACGACTTGGAGAATACCAAACAGAAGCCGGAGGAGGGCTTCAAGGATTATATAGATCGCTGGAGGAGCCAACTTTTGAAGATGCAGACTCGGCCCTCGGAGAAGGACCAAATCAAGATGATCATCAAGGGCACTAAGCCCTCGATTTATGGCAAGCTGAGGAGGATGACCTCTATGATTGGTGATTTTTGACAGTTGAGGGAGATTGTTATGGATATTGAGGAGGAAGAGGCTGATAATAGGAAGTTTTACAGCCTGAATATGAGGACCATTGGGGGACTTTCGAGAACCAAGCCCGTTTTGGCTGAAATTGCCGCTATCAGAAATAGGCGATTTTCTAACCTTGGTAAGCATTTGTCTAAGGTGCTTGAGAAGTTGAAGAGACAAGGACTCCTAAAACCCTTAGAAGCTAGACCACTTCCCAACCCTCCACCACCACACATCAATATGAACCTATATTGGCATTACCACCAGCAAAAATGTCATGACACCGACACCCGCCTCAGGCATGAAATCCACTACCTCATCGACTCCCACAAAATACCCGAACCAAAAAAAGAACAACCCAACACACAGAGAAACCCCATACCCAACTACCACTCTGTTCCACCACCCACATACATGATTAGCTCTGGCATACCCGAAAGCCTTATCCTCCAAACCCTTGACCGCCAAGCCTTTTGCCTGGGGATATGGGATAGCAATAGTGAGGAGGAAACAGAGCATGAGAAGAATTTCTGGGAGAACTTCTCAAGCAGTGATGAAGATGAGGTGAAGGGGATGACACACATTGGGCGTTTTTATGGTGATGTAGCGGAGAAAGGCAATGAAGTGTTGACAGAATGCAGAGAAGTGGTAGAGAACATGGATAATGCTGAAGGAGATACAATGCTGCGTCAGTTGAAGAAGACGCGAGCACATGTGAGCATTTGGTAGTTATTGTGTGCATCTCAGGAGCACAGGCGCACCGTGGTGGAGGCTTTGAGTAAGATAGTGGTACCGGAGGATGCCAACCCCACAATGTTTGTAGGGTCGGTACAGAAGGAAGCTTTGCAGGTGATAACATTCTCTGAGGAGGAACTCCCGCTGGAGGGAAGATATCACAATAGGTCATTGTTTATAAGAGCGGAAGTAAAGGGAAAGAGGACATCTTGTGTGATGGTGGATGATGGCTCATCTATCAATGTGTGCCCTTTGAAGATTCTGTCAAGGTTGGGTATAAAGGCAACATATTTGAGTCCCTCCAACATGACTATCAAGGCATATGATGATAGTAAGCGGGGAGTAGAGGGCACTTTTGCTGCGGTAGTCAAAGTAGGCCCAATAGAGGATGAGGTAGAGTTCATGGTGCTTGATATCCCGACCACTTTCCCTTTGCTATTGGGGAGGCCATGGTTTCACAAGCTTGGGGGCGTGCCCTCCACTTTGCACCAGGTCATTAAGTTTTCGTATGGATGGGAGATCATCACCATCAGAGCTGAGGTAGACAATGCTGTGGCCACTTTGGAGATACAGCCTTTCACAAGGTTCCAGGTGGCGGCGAACTTTGAGGAGTGGGTGGATCCTAAGGTGACCAGGATCATGGAGAAGATGAAGTTCGATCCGGGCCCAGGTTTGAGTGTTGGAGGAGCACTGCCAGACTTCAAGGGGCAGACCACTAAGAGAGGATTGAGATAAAAATCTGAAGAGGATAAGCCAAAGACTAAGAAGAAAGGGTTAAAGCTGACGAAATACTTCGTGAAAGCTACGGGGTATCAAGGAGAGCCTGAACCAGTGGAAGTCAACGGGATCATGGTACCAGGATTTGAGATCTTCTAGGACGTGATGGGTAAGGAGCCGCGGGCAGAAGAAGTTGCAAAGGAGGAAGACAAGTGGGAAGAGAAGCTGATGCGGTTAGAGAATCTCACGCTCGAGGAAAGCAACGAGACCGAAGAAGACGGGGCTACGAATGACGAAGACGTTTATTTTCCAGATTTGTTTGATTGTAATCCCGTATTCGTTAATAATAAAGACATTCATTTCGCTTACTTGCCTGAGTCTCTTCCTCCTAACTTGCATCATAACACGTGTGACATGAGCATATTTGACAATAACTCAACCAAAATAAATCAAATATGCTAATGTATTCGCTTGGTCCTACGAGGACATGCCAGGAGTAGATAGAACTATCACCCAACATGCAATACCGACTTATCCGAATATGAGACCGATAAAGCAGAAGCTCCGAAGGATGAGACCTGAGTGGGCCGAAAAGGTTAGAGAAGAAGTTAAGAAGCAGATAGACGTGGGATTTCTAGAAGCAGTGAAGTAACCCGAGTGGTTAGCAAACATCATGCCAGTGCCGAAGAAAGATGGGAAGGTCAGAATGTGCGTAGATTATAGAGACCTTAACAAAGCTTGTCCCAAAGATGATTTTCTTTTGCCCCATATTGACGTACTAGTTGATAGCGCCACTTTATCTACCATGTAATCATTCGCGGATGGATTCTCAGGATATAATCAGGTCCTCATGGCTGAAGAAGACAAGTATAAGACTACCTTTGTCACTGAGTGAGGCACGTATTGTTACAAGGTGATGTCGTTTGGGCTCAAGAATGCAGGAGCCATTTATCAATGGATGGCCACTATGTTATTCCATGACTTGATGCATAAGGAGATCGAGGTATACATGGACGACATGATGGTGAAGTCGGAGACGAGAAGCGGACACATAGAAGCGCTAGAGAAGTTCCTTCGAAGAGTCGACAAATACAACCTGCGACTAAATCCTAAGAAGTGTGTGTTCGGGGTAACGTTGGGAAAACTGCTAGGACATACAGTTGGAATGGGAGGAATAGAAGTAGACCTTGGGAAGATCAAAGTGATTACCGAAATGACCGCGCCAAAGATGGAGAAAGAGGTTAGAGCCTTTATCGGGAAAATCCAGTACATCAGTCGATTCATCGCCAAGATGACGTTAGTATACAAGTCCATCTTCAAGCTGTTGAGGAAAGACCAGCCCGTGAAGTGGAATGGACAATGCAAAGAAGCCTTTGACAAGATCAAAGAATACCTGGTGAAACCTCCTATATTGAAACCTCCGAGGTCAGGCAAACCCTTGGTGCTGTATATAGCCATAGAACCCGAAGCACTGGGGGCGATGATGGTACAAGCAGATGAGACAGAGGTGGAACATGCAGTCTACTACCTCAGTAAGAAGATGCTTCCGTATGAAGCCCGCTATCAAGAAGTAGAAAAGATCGGTTTGGCGGTAGTGTGGGCTTCCAGAACGTTGCGTCATTACTTCCAATCCTACAAGATCCAAGTAGTAGCAAGGGAGAATCCCTTGAAGTATTTACACTCGGTACCTTCGCTAGTAGGGAAGTTAGGAAAATGGTTAGTATTGCTGACGGAGTTTGATATTGAATATCTTACTTCTAAAGTAATCAAAGGGCAAGCCGTAGCGGAGTTCTTGGCATTACAACCCATAGAAGGGGACCAATACAAGTTTGAATTCCCAGACGAGGAAATCCAGGCAATAACGGTCCAAGGATGGAAGATGTACTTCGACGGAGAGGTGAATTACAAAGGAGCCGAAATATGAATCATGATAGTAACCCCCGAAGGAGAAACCTTACCTATAGCTAAGAGGCTGACGTTCGAAGTAACCAACAACATGGCCGAGTATGAAGCATGCGCCTTTGGATTGACAACACTAATAACCTTAGGAGCTAAGGACGTGGAGGTTTATGGAGACTCGATGTTGGTAGTCCGACAGATGCAAGGAGAATGGGAATTTAAGGAAGAACGGTTGAGACCCTACCTATTTCACCTTAGGAAGCTGGCACATGCTATCCCTAACTATAAATTCTAGCACTTGCTGTGAGAAGAGAACCATATGACGACGCATTGGCCACCCTAGCCGTGACTTGGGAGAACCCGGAGAAATTGGTGATGAAACCTCTAGTGTTGACGATAGCAAGCAGGCCCAGTTTTGAGATAGAAAAGGGTCTTGGAAGTAGAAGTCGACGATGAGAAACCTTGGTACTACGATATGCAACGATACCTAGAACGCGGGGAATTCCCGGAAGAAACCGGTAGGAAGGACATAATAGCCATTTAGAAGTTAGCCTCCCAGTATGTGAGTTTGAAGGGAGAACTTTACAAGAGACAAGCCAATGGCATCCAACTGAAGTGGTTAAGAAAGGAAGAGGCTCAGAAAGTGATGGAAGAAGTGCACGCCGGAGTGTGTGGACCGCACATGAACGGATTGAACCTGTCCCGTAAGATAGTGAGATAAGGTTTCTACTGGTCGACCATGGAAGCTGACTGCGCGAAGTTGGTAAAGCATTGTCACGATTGTCAAGCGCACGGTAACTTGAACAATTTACCGCACACAGAGTTGCATGGGCTGTCGGAGCCGTGGCCTTTCTCAGCATAAGGAATTGACATGATCGGAGAGATTCGACCACACACGTCAAATGAACATCGTTTCGTAGTAGTGGCAGTAGACTACGTTTTGAAATGGGTAGAAGCCAAGTCGTTTCACAATGTTACAGCAAAACAAATGGCGAAGTTCATAGCCCGGAACATCATATGGTAACATACAACAGAGTCCAATTTCAAGGAGAAACGAAGGTGATGCTACAGAGGTACGGGATAAAACATCACAAGTCGTCACCTTATAGACCACAAGCAAATGAGGAAGTCAAGGCAGCCAATTAGACGATAAAGAAGATACTAGCCAAGATGACAGAAAGTTACAAAGATTGGGCGGACAGACTGTCATACGCCCTATGGGGGTACAAAACTTCTGTGAGAACGGCAACGAAAGCCACGCCTTATTCTTTGGTCTACGGAATGGAAGCAGTATTACCGGTGGAAGTAGAGATACAATCAATACGGGTACTAACGGAGGCAGAGTTACCTAAACAAGAATAGGCCTTGCAGAGATTCAAACAATTAGCATTGTTAGATGAGAAGAGAATGAAGTCCTTGCACCATATGCAGTTGTATCATAAGAGATTGGCCCGAGCATTAAACAAGAAGGTGGGCTCTACCAAGATTAGAGAAGGTGATCTAGTACTCAAGTAGTCAAAGTCGTCGACGATGGACCCAAGAGGAAAGTTCAGACCCAACTGGGAAGGGCCCTATATAGTCAAGAAAGTGATGGGGAACAGGGCAGTGAGACTGTCTGATTTAGAAGGGAACGAGTTCACCGAGCCTATCAACGTGGACAGGTTGAAGCAATATTTTGCCTGAAGAAGAGAAAACCAAACGATCACCGGGAGAACTGGCGGAAAACCTAACCCAGCGGAATAGAAAACACATCCATGCATACATGCATACACGTCACATACTTGCAATTTTTTGTTGTTGTTTTATGTTCGTAGGTTTCGAAGAAAAGAAGGAAAAGTGAAAAATACGATCAAGCCAGGAGCAGCGACACATTATCAGCAGTTTCGGATATGAGTCCCAGGATTGAGGCCCACACTATCAGCATTTTTGGGAATGAATCCCAGGATCGGGGCCCATATTATCAGCAGTTTCGGGAATGAATCCCAGGTTCGAGGCCCACACTATCAGCAGTTGAAAGGAAGAATTCCTGTGGAGTTGAAAAAAAAAGAAGAGAGAGAAGTCTTTAATGGTTAGGCATATGTCCGATGATGAATGCTTTGCCGCGCCGGTTGATGTGTGTTCGGTTGAATGCAAGATACGTTCAATCGGGCATACTAAGTTTGATATTATTGTTTTTTAATTCTTTGTATGCATGATTCAATCGAGCGCATGGGCTTAGTAAGTGCGATGAAAGGTCCCCTATTTGGAGGGGTTAAAATCCTTTACCACGATGCTTTGCCGCACCGGTTGATGTGTGTTCGGTTGAATGCAAGATACATTCAATCGGACATACTAAGTTTGATATTATTGTTTTTTAATTCTTTGTATGCATGATTCAATCGAGCGCATGGGCTTAGTAAGTGCGATGAAACGTTCCTATGAATGACCGTTCGCTTAGATGTCTATCCAGACTTGCTTGAGTTACGATGTGTGGTATGGTTGAAAATGAAAGAAAAGTCTCTAAAGAAAAAAATATATAAACCACCTATAACCGATAAGCGTGAAGCTACCCATGGGCGAGTATTAGGACCACCATGAGGAGAAATTCTACCTTAAATGGTAGGTGTGTAAAAAAAAACAAAAAAAAGAGACGAAAGTAAAATCGAGATATCTAGGTTGGTTTGACCCATCGGTCCCATTCTTTGAAACAAAATCATTGAGTTGTCTTACCTAAGGATCAAGCTGTAAAGGAACCTGAGCACACAAACACTTTGAGTCTGGTTTAGATCATTTATTCAAACGCTCGGATTTGAGTTGCATCAAGTACTTTGAAGGTTCTCTGGTTTCGACACTAGGCATCCTTTGAGGGCAATAATATGTATAACTATTGGGACTATCTCGTAAAAGGCAGTATAGTATGTTGGTATGGAACGTCACATCACGTTATCTGCCTTGACCTAGAAAAACAGCAAAGAACATAAAGATAAACCGAGTCTGGGGGCGACCGGTCTACCCTTTTTTCATTCAGTAACGGTTCGAGAATGGACAACCTCACAGTAACGATTCAGGAATAGACCACCTCATTCAGTAACGGTTCAGGAATGGACCACCACACAGTAACAGTTCGGGCATGGACCACCTCATTTAGTAACGGTTCGGAATGGACCACCTCATACAGTAACGGTTCGGGAATGGACCACCTCATTCAGTAACGGTTCAGGAATTGACCACCTTACAGTAACGGTTCGGGAATGGACCACATCACAGTAACGGTTCAGGAATGGACCACCTCATAGGTTCGGGAATGGACCACCTCACAGTAACAGTTCGAGAATGGACCACCTCACAGTAACGGTTCGGGAATGGACCACCTCACAATAACGGTTCGGGAATGGATCACCTCTCACAACCTCAGTTCGATAATAAATCCTAGAGATCGCAGCATCTTGCAGGGATGAACCTTGGGGGTCGCGACACCTCACCACCATCAACTCAGTTTGAAGCATCTCAGAATAACAAGTAAGTTAAGCAACAGCTGGCGAGCCAGGTAAGTAAAAATGCATGCATGACTTTGATAGGATTGTCACTATCACACACTGCACAAGTCCCATCAAAGTGGGGGCGACTGTAGACACTGCATTTTTGCATAGAAGTCCGATGATGAGCCTCGTATGGAGGCACTACCCGATAAGTTGCGGAAGTCACGGGAAACAGACGTCGGAAGGGAAAATTCAAAAATAAGTACATCCTCAGATTTAATTCGTTTGTTTGGTTTCGGGTTCGCTCGATGGATCTCCATTTTAAATGCTAACTTCGGCCCAAAAATCCACACCAAGCCACACGCCCAAGCCCACAAAGATCCAAGCCACACGCCCAAGCCCATAAAAATTCAAGCCACACGCCCAAGCCCACTAAGCCCAATCCAAGTATTCAAATCACATTTAACACATGTTAAAATCCAATCAAATCCCCTCCCTAATTTAAATCAAATCCCCTTCATAATATAAATAAATCACCTACCAAATTAAAATATTCCCCCACCAAAATTACACAAATTGCTTTCCCTAAATAATTTAATTAAATATATCCCCTTAATTGTTTGATTTTATTTCCTTGTTTTGAAATCCCATGCACATAAAACCCTAGCTCAACATTATAAAAAGAGACATAATCCAAACCCTATTCTCTTCCTTGGCTCTCAAACACACGACACTACACACAAAAAATACAAACCCTAAACTCATATCTCTCAACCCTCGGTAGCAACCCTCTTTCACAAAAAAAAACCAGCAAACAACCCTTCCAGCAGCCCTTAAACACGTTTCTTACCAGGAACACACACAAATCTACTCAGCAGCCACACATCCCCAACTCTACCCTCTCTCCACGCACAGCAGCCTCTCACCAGACACATCCCACTCACGTTAAAACACACCACTCACCGACAATACAAACGTAGAACACAGAGGCCACGACATCATAAACCCCATGCACCGACTCCAAAAAAACCAACCAGCGATCACTCAATAATCATAATAGCTCTCTCGGCACAGACTACACACCTTGCTAATCAAATATAAGCCTTGCAGTCGAAACCAACACAAAGAGAAATAAGCCTCCCTCCACCAATTCAAACATCAACAAATACCTTATACCCTGACCAAAATCAACACACAAAACCAGCTCTTACACCTTGACCGAATGAAACAACAAAAACACAGCCCAAGACAGTAGCATATACCACGGAAAATACTCCCCGAATAGCCCCTGTAGTCCCAAAATAATCCTGAAAATAAGCCTTTAAATCGAGACAAAAACAGCCCCAAAATACCCCAAAACAGTCCCAAAAATAACCTCCAAACAACAGCAAAAACAACGGAGAAAACAACAACAAAAACATCTACCAAAATAGCAGAAAAAATAGTAAAACAGTAGATAAAATGTTGAACCAGTGAACCGGAAAAGCGACGGAACATTAACCCTTCCGTCAACGACGTAACGCACTTCCAAGAAGCAACTTAAAAGGTAAGACCTGAGGGCACCCTTTGCTATCTATTTATCTTTTAAGTTAGTTATTGTTGGTTCATTCGCATGCATCATTATGTTCCACGTCTATTTTCATTCATATTGGGTTGATGATTGCGTGTTATCTCTTACGGTATATCAGATGAAAACCTAGACGTAAATTCCGTAGCCGAATCCGAGTGGACGGTAGTACGGTCTGTACTTGGGATACAACTCCACGTACCGCTTGAGAACCTTTTAAACACGTGTTTCATTTTTGTTATTTAATTTTGTGTTCATTGATTCTTTGTGTTTTTTTTTTTTTTTATTTACTTTCCGTATGTTATTGCTTTATTTATTTATGCATTGCTAATCTAGTGCGCATGGGCTAACTACGTTAGATTAAAGGTCCTCCATTTGAGGAAAATGCCTAAAGGCTACCTTTACCATAATGTTTTGCCGCTCCGGATGATGTATGCTTGATTGAATGTGAAATACGTTCAATCGGGCATACGATGTCCCATATAGATGACGGCCTTGGTCGTTTTTTCTTTTATTATTCCGTTATTTACTTTCCGTATGTTATTGCTTTATTTATTTATATATTGTTAATTTAGTGTGCAAGGGCTAACTACGTTGGATTAAAGGTCCTCTATTTGAGGGAAATACCTAAAGGCTACCTTTACCACAATGTTTTACCACGCCGGATGAAGTATGCTTGATTGAATGTGAAATACGTTCAGTCGGGCATACGAAGTCCCATATAGATGTCGATATTGGTCACATCTCTTTTATTATTATGTTATTTACTTTTTGCGTATCATTGCTTTGTTTATTCATGCATTGTTATCTAGTGCGCATGGGCTAATCATGTGGGTTAAAGGTCCTCTATTCAAGGGAAATGCCTAAGGCTACCTTTACCGCGATGTTTTGCCGTGCTGGATGAAGTATGCTTGATTGAATGCAAAATACATTCAATCGGGCGTATGAGGTCCCATATAGATGTCGGCCTTGGTTGCATCTATTTTATCATTCCGTCATTTACTTTTAGTATGTTATTGCTTTGTTTATCCATGTATTGTTATCTCGTGTGCATGGGTTAATCTTGTTGGATTAAAGGTCATCTATTCGGGGGAAATGCCTAAAGGCTACCTTTACCATAGTTTGTCGCGCCCTTCTTATATTAATTTCGATATTCGCCTTTTTGGTTGTCATTTTTCATTTTTCACTTTGCATTCATGCTGTGTTAACGCTTGAGTGTTGCCTCTCGCGGTATATCCGATGGAAACCCAGACATAAATTCCGTAGCCGAAACCCGAATGGACGGTAGTGCGATCTGTACTTAGAATATAACTCCACGTACCACTTGAAAAATGCTCGCGCACGCGTTTATGTCATTTTAGATACCACTTTGGTAATCTCGTTCGAACGCATTCTCAAACGCTACACGAACGCATGCATTCTTCCTCATTTTCATTCGAACACGTTTCCGAACGCTATACGAACGCATGCATTTTGTTTACCGTTCGAACACGTTTCCAAACGCTACTCGAACGCATGCATTCTGTTTACCGTTCGAACACGTTTCCAAACGCTACTCGAACGCATGCATTCTATTTACCATTCGAACGCGTTTCCGAACACTACACAAACATGCATGCAGTGAATCGACTTCTCTTCCTCATGTTTCATGCATGTTTGCTTCTTTGGTCATTTCTTTTGCATTACATACTTAATCATCTCACTTTATTATTGACGCTTTTTACCGTTATTATTTATTTATATTTTCGCATTTCTTTATTTGATATGTTTATGGAATTATGCGCTCATTTTTATTTTATTTACTTTTATGGTGTGTAAACTTGGGTGTTGATTAAATTATCTTGCATGTGTTTCATAAGACTTGGTTATACTACTGCATAAATCCTTTCATTACAATTGGCATAAGTAAGAGACCATTCCGAACCCAACGGTTTGAGGTCTTCCCTTGCAAGGGGTGAGTGCGGCCTTAAATCATTTCCCAGTTCACACTGGGTGGAGACTCCTTTATTCTCCGGTTTAGTCCCCCGCAGGCTACTCTGTACTCCCGACCGGGCCGCGAGCCCGGACAGCGTCGCACACCTCTGTACCATGTCTACAATATAAATTATAAATTTTCTCTTACCCTTCCTCATCATCGATATTTATTTTTAATTGACATACATATATCTATATATCTTATTAACTATGCGTGGTTTTGATAAAACTAATTTAGGTGGGTTATTTAATCCCTATCGAGCGCATGGTTTTTCTCACCTCTCAACTTATCATTTCAGATCAAGATTTGGAGTTTTGGAGAGTAAGGAGCATGTTTGATTCCTCGAGGGATTTTGGATCGTGTCAAATTAATTTTTTCGCAAATCGATTTTGGTACATTTTTGGAGGTATTTGACTTGTATATAAAATTATCATACTATGAATTTAATTAGATGATGCATTGTAATAAAATCGAATCATTATTTTGGATTTTGATTATTTAATCTCGACAGGTGTTGATAATTAAACTGTGAAAATGTTTTCTTATAATATTTTACACATAATCTTGTATTTATTGATTTTTTAAAAGTCATCGGGGTATGCTTTTGAAGTTATTTGACTTTTTGACCATTTTGATTAGTCTTTTAAATTGTTTTTATTTACCTAAAAGTCACTGACCCCGATTTTGGATCGTGCTGGTACTTGATTTCAAAAGCTAATATAATAAAATATATGTTCTCTCAACCTATTTTGAATCAAAGAGTAGATTTTTGGTCTCTATAATTATCTGAATTTAATATTCAACACGTGCCATAGAAAGCTATAAAGAATTAAGCCTTGGTAGATTTCTTAGCCGATCACCCCTGCGTAATGACCTAAGAAATTGAATTGGAAATACATGATTGTGATTTAAAGCCTTGGTCTCTATATTTCAATGGATCCGAAACATCCAAAGGGGTGGGAAATACAAATCATCCTGGTTAATTCCCCTATGACGAAAATGTCAATTCTTCTTCACATTGGAGGAGAGTTGTACTAACAACCAGGCCAAATATGAGGCCCTGGTATTGGGATTGGTAATCAATATGGTGTAAGAAATATATCCATGAAAGGCGACTCATAATTAGTGGTTCATTGAGTAGTGGGTTCCTTTAAGTACCAAAGCTAGTTAGTTATGGCATTATTAGAAATTACTCAGTAACCGCTAGATAAGTTTGATCAAGTAGAGATTTAGCACATCCCCAGGACAAATAATGAAATAATAAATGAATTAGCTTAAGTAGTTTCAGGATATAAGGAGATGCAAAATATCATGCAAGGTATAATATGAGAGAATGGATTGAATAAATATGCACTACAAAGACTAAAAGAAGCAATAATGTCTCAAGTGTATAGGATAAATATATAAATGGTTGGAGGAAAGAGATTAAGGAATTTTTTAGAAATCTCAACGGTCAAATGGACCGAAAATTAAGGATGCATGCCCTGAATTTCTTGTTAATAGATTATGTCTTTATACAAAAAATGCCAAGATGGTGTATTATCAAAATGTGTTGGACTGTGAGAAGCAATGACGATCATGGCTAAAATCCACGAAGGAATCTGTGGAGCCCACCAAGCTAGGGTCAAGATGTAATGGCTAATCATAAGAAGTCGCAAATGGATGCTTAGCGTATGAGAGATACGGGCCGATACAAAGAGCAAAGGTTAGATGACATCAGAAAGAACACTGAATGTAACGTCGCTCAATCAAGTCAAATGATATGATACGACAATGCATAGACGAGACCCGTCCAGATGAAAGAAGTAACGAGAATTGCCCAGACAATCAAACCGCCCAATCAGGCAGGCAACCAAATCGCTCAATTGGCCAAGCAACAACCAAACCAATGAGCAGTTGTGCAAACGTGATCTGACAGTTGAAGGAATTGGGATACGTTCCTAGCAGTTATCATAGGTGGCAAGTCACAACTTGGAACACAACCCGACAGTTACCAGAGTCTTGAGACACGACTGTAGCAGTTGTCACATATGGCGGATGAAGGGATAAGAAGATACAAAATGTAGGATAAACCACCCTGACAGTTATCGTCACTATTATATAAGCTCAAAGTCAAAGCCGAAAAAAAAAAGAAAAAAAAAAGAAAGAGAATTCAAAAGATTCGCAAGAGTAAATGTAATTTCTTTTTCTTAATTAACTAATTAAGATTGTGTGCTTGAGTCTCTTTCAGATATTTCTCAAAACGAATTAAATCCCCATTTTAGGGACTTTATTATAAGAAATTTAAATTTTACATGTTCTCTTTCTACAAACCAAATTTATCTGCAAACACATGGGCACGACGATCAGTTGTTATTTGATAAATTTACAATTTGAGGCCAAATTTAAACTAACATTGATGTCAAAATTCGATCAAAATGTTATATATTCAAAATTTTCACGTCTCATTTTCGTCACGATCTCGCTCAATCTTAAACTTTTGGACCCATAAGTTGTTACCAAATGGTGATCATAAAAATCGATCACATCATTCACCAATAAAAGAATTTCTAGTAGATAATTAATTACCCTTTTCCCATTTTTAGCACAACTTTTACAACCAAATTAGACGAGAGATCATAACAAATTCAAATGCATGATGATTGTCTTTCATGTTTCATAATTAGATTGTGGCCACACAGCTATTAGATCCCATGTGACATGTCAACAAACATTAGAAAATGGCATCATTTGTTCACATTTTAAGTCATAATTTTTGTAATTATTGATAATTCTTCCCACGTAGACTAAGCTCTCTGGCAGTTAATTGATCAAATCCTAAATAATTTACCTTATTATTGCATCAAATTGATATTATTATAGTAACCATAATCAGTCAATTGATTATTAATTTCTTTTGCTTTTGGGCTTTTCTTATCCTTAATAGTTACCAAACTTTGTAACAAAATTTGGGGGAATCATTTCACAAACTAACATATTTTATTTCACCTAAAAACTATCAATTTTCCTTTCCCCCTTTATTTTTTAATGTTTTTTTTTTCTAGAATCTTTTAAATTAATTAAAAACCAGCTTGTTAGTTGTTGCCTCACAGAGATGGCAACAAGACCCGGATCCGGCCCGGGTCCGGAATTAAAAAATCCGGACCCGAGTCTTTAAAATTAAGATCCAGGTGATTCCGGGTCCAGACCCGGGATCACGCGGGTAAGGACTCGGGATCACGCGGGTTCAGACCGGGTAGACCCGGGTTCGGAAAAAAAAAAATATATAATAAATTAGATTATAATAAAAAAAATATAAAATATTATGCATATATATATATAATAATAGAATATAATAAAAAAATTAAAAGAATAGAAATAAAACTAATAAAATTGACAAAATATAAATATAAATATAAAATAATACAATTAAAAATTAAAAAAAAAACAATCCGGGTAACCGGTTCTGGACCGGGTAGACCCGAGTCCGAACCCGGGGTAACAAAACCTCTTTCGGATCCGGACCCGGGTCCGGATCCGGATTTTACTATCCCTTGTTGGACATCACTTAACAATATGGTCATGCATTATGTAAATAACCACACCCTTATAGACTTTATACTAAAAAAATCATAATGTCTCTTCCTCTTAAATTAATGGGGAAAATAGTAAAACTTCCATGGGATATGGATGACAATCAAGACATTCCATATTGAACCGGTCTCGTCCCATTTCAAATTGATATCGTTCTGTCTCGAATCTTGACCGATTTATTGAATCAAGACGAAAAATCATCCCAAAACCCAAATTGAATGGTTAGAGATCCTGATTCCCTATCGAAATTCGAGATTTTTTAGATAAAAATTCTTAATTTTTAGGTATGATGGGATTTCATTTAATTTTAAAATATGAGAAGAGTTTCGTTTAATTTTACCAAACATTTGAGGGTTTCGTTCATTTCCCCTAAATTAATCAATTTATAAATTAGGAGTCAGAAATTCTTTATATTCAAAACTGAAACAAACAATGGTAAAATCCTTCCAAATCATAGATGTCTGCATGTTTTAAAATGCGGACTTGAAGTTAGATAATGATCTCTAACTCTAATAGTATTAAATTATCGCTAGGCAGTGTTGTTTATTTGCATTTTAAGACATACTGGCTTTGACACTACAGAAAACAATATATGTACTCTATTTATGATAAGGAAAATCTAATTACTTTAAAATGATTTTATTTGTTGGATAAATAGAGATAATTATAGCATGTGGCGAACTCATTAAAAGGCGACGGGGACGAAAAATTATTAAAATATGCAAATGTAGATTTGGCTAACTTAGGAATATTTTTATAGTTAACTTAATATAACTTATGACTCTTAAACTTATACTAATAAATAAGTGAGAGTTAATGAAGAATGTGAAAAATTAATTATTAATAATTCAATTGAAAGAAATACATATTTAATTAACAAATTTTCGATCATTAATAATATAAGAAAACAAATAGTTTGGAAGAGTTGCGAAAATGAAAGGTATGAAATTGAAGAATATGAAAAGTTGAAACATTAATAACTCATTTGAAACGATGTTGTATTTAATTAAAGTATTTTCAATAATTAATAATTTTGAAAAATGAAAAATTTGGAGGATTTGAGAAAATAAAATATTAGTAGTAAAAAATATGAAGAGTTATACATTATAATTTTTTTTTTAAATATTAATGATTCATACGCCTACGTGAACAACCTCAAAGATGAAAATGTCTACATAGACAGCCTAAAAATGAAGTCATTTCTCAGCTTTTATATAGTATATAGATGTGTGTCCTATTAGCTGTTATTTTTTGGTTCAATTATTAATTGCTCTCTATATTCAAAGATTTTAATGAATGATTAATGCTTAAATTAAAGAACTTTTTCAGTCTACAAGTGATTTATATACAAACATTGCAGATTTATTCTTTACGGATATAGTACGACTCCATGAGATACTTAGGAGTATTGTTTCTATTAGGGATGGTAAATTCCTTATCCACTTTTGGAATTTTTTATGGGGGTAAGTTAGGTACAAAATTTTTATATTCTACTACTTGTCACCCTCAGACTGATGAAGCCGTTATTTTTTGGTTCAATTATTAATTGCTCTCTATATTCAAATATTTTAATGAATGATTAATGCTTAAATTAAAGAGTTTTTTCAGTCTACAAGTGATTTATATACAAATATTACTGATTTATTCTTTACGGATATAGTAAGACTCCATGGGATACTTAGGAGTATTGTTTCTATTAGGGATGTTAAATTCCTTATCCACTTTTGGATTTTTTTATGGGGATAATTTAGGTACAAAATTTTTATATTCTACTACTTGTCACCCTCAGACTGATGGACAAACTGAAGTGGTAAACATGACTTTAACACAACTTTTGCGTACTATTCTCACTAAAAAATTAAAATCTTGGAAAGAATGCCTATCATTTACTGAATTTACTTATAATTGTAGTGTGCATTCTTCTACTAATTATTCTCCCTTTGAAATTATTTATGGTTTTAACCAACTAATGCCAATGGATTTGCTATCTTTACCTGTTGATGAGAGGTTGAGTTTAGATGATAAGAGAAAAATGGAGTTGGTAAAATCTATTCATGAGAAGGCAAAACATAATATTGAGAAAAGAAATGAGCAATTTGCGTCTCATGCCAACAAAGGTAGGAAGCGTGTTGTATTCAAACCTGGTGATTGGGTTTGAGTACATGTGCGCAAACAGAGATTCCCCACGTAGAGGAGATCTAAGTTGCAACCAAGAAGAGATGGACTATTTCAGGTGAGCGCATCAACGACAATGCATACAACTGGATCTTCTCGGTGAGTATAATATTTCTGCTACTTTCAATATTGCGATTGATCTTTCTTTGATGCATGTTCTGATTCAAGGACTAATCCTTTCGAGAAGGGAGGGAATGATGCAAATTATGGACAGTATGTAGGATAAGCTCTGACGGTTTATCCATTATATGTTCTAGTAGGGCCAATCATGAGGCAACAAACTAAGAAGATCAAGGAAGCAATGCAAGCTCTAGTCCTGAATACCTTGGTCGAACCATGTATAGGAGCAAAGCGGGTACCGCTATGCCTATGACGTCAAATACCACTACATTGTTGGGCTCGCAGCCCATAGAGAGTACTGATAATCTCACATGGGTATTAACCAGAGAATAAAGAAGTCGCCACCCAGTGTGAGACACTGGGAAAGATTTAAGACTGCACTACACCCCTCGTAAGGTCCGACTTTAAACCCGTTTGGGTTCGGAATGGTCTCTTACCGATTCCAGTATAATATTCACGTTTAAAAGAGGATCTACATATCCTTATAATGCAATCACACATAAATAATTTAGATAACACATGACAGTTATAACACCCATAAAAGCGATAATAAAATGAAATAACGAACAGAATGAACTCGGCTGGATATATACTGGATCCCGACAGGATATATATACTATCTCTTAATGTCCGGTCAGACTTTCATGGAGTCTGGCAGGATTTATTGCTTGATCAAAAGGATTGTAGATATGAGTTTATGTCCACATACATCCGAAGAACAGTTATAACGACATCAAAAACAAAGGAATCAATAGCGGAACAACAATAGCAATAGATAAACATCTAATCATGAGGACATGTTTCGTTGTCATAGTCTCATGAAAACTTGGCCGGATGTATACATAGTAAGCCAAAATTACTTTATGTTCTATCGGACTTTAAGTAAGTCAAGCTAGACATATTACGATCCAGTGACTCCGATTTTACAATATAACACAAATTGAATCAGTAACATACCATATCATGATGATTAAACAACAGGAAACAGACAATGCTAATAATAATAAAAAGGAATAAGAAACGCGATAAACAAAAAAGAAATAAAATAATAATATTAAAGCAATATCGAAACCGCACACGTCGCTTTCGTGTGGTACGTGGAGTTGTAACCCGAGTACAAACCATACTACCGTCTATTCGGAATCAGTTATGAAATTTATGTCCGGGTTTCTATCCTATATACCATAAAAACACAAATGGCTAGATTTCACCAAATGATCGGTAGAGTTTACTGTGTCACAAATACACATCCGACCAGACATATTGGATGTCTAGTCGGATATACGGTGTCAGTTCAGTGAACTATAAAACGTGAAAGTATATGTTTAGGGCCCTCAAATATTACTTGTAAGCGTAATTTAGTTCCGAGAACGCCTCTGAAAACTTGGTTTAGTTGCTAGATCTTACTAGAAACTGGGGATTTAAGGTTATTATTTTGTGTATTCAATGTTCTGTCAAAAGGTTGAAAGTCGACCCCTACTTTTATGATTTGATCCTCTTTTTATAATGTTTAGGGTTTGGCTAGTAAGGAAAAGATCTCGCCAGTTAAGAAAATCGTTCAAGAATGAAAATGTGATTTTATGGAAACAGTTTAAGAATGAAACAAATCGAATCCTTTTTTAAAACTGAAAATGCGACTCATGTCCGGCCTGATTTGGGTTATGTCTGGCCGAATTTTCTATTAATGGCTGGCCGGATATATATGACATTCAGCCGGGTATGGAGGTTAAATCTGGCTGGGTGTAGATGACATCCGGTCGGTTTTGAATGGCTAAGTATGGTCGGACATAGATAATGCCCAACATGGATTTGGATGCTATTAGGGTTTCTTTTTCTTCCAACATTGAACATTACAACTTTTCCGAATATTTCAAGTGTGTTCCCATAAGAGACTCATCATCGAGCTATGTGCAAGAATACAATGTCTACAGTCTCTCCCACTTTAGTAGGCTTGTGTGATGTGTGACAATGATGAGTCTATCAAAGTCATGCATGCATTCTTCCTTACCTGGCTCGTCTGGCATTGCCGAACTTACCTTGTCATGTGGAGGTTTGTTTGTTGATAGATAGATAATGGTTGATGGACCCTCGGGTCCTTCGATGCTTTGATTATTGTGAAGATTAAAAATGGCACTCGGGCCTCCGATGTTTCGATTGGTTGTACTGAGAATAGGCACTCGGCTCCCGATGCTTTGATCGGTGGAATTGAGAATGGGCACACGGCCTCCGATGCTTCAATCGGTTGAATCGAGAATGGGCACTCTGGCCCCCGATCCTTCAATCAGTTGAATTAAGAATGGACACTCGGGCCAATGATGCTTCGATTGGTTGAACTGAGAATGGGCACTCGGGCCCATGATGCTTCGATCGGTTGGACTAAGAATGGGCACTCATGTCTTGTATCATTTTATAAGCAGGATTCGCCCCTAATAGTCTCTTTTAGGCGAGCTTCACCCCCAGTATTCTGACTCTGGATGCTCCGTGTCTTATAGGCTTTAACTCTTGATTGCATACCTCATTCCTCTGGAGACTTTTTCTTGCTTTAATTTCCTACAAAATAAATATTATATGTATGTATGCATGATTTGCTAACGTCTTCTTATATTTCCACTTTTGAGGAGCTAGAGAGACAAGTTAGGGAGTTGCATCGGTAGTATGATATGTTGGGTTATCGATTTTCCACGTGCAGACCGTATTCAGATAATATGAGACTTGTCTGAAGGGACTATATTGTTGAGGTGTGTCGCGAGAGCTTAAACTCAAACCCGAGGAGGATGGTGTCGATGGGGGGGAAACCTTCTAATATTTCATATGTGTTTTCTATGTGTCGAAGCCTTTAGAGACTCATTTGCTATTCAAGATATAATATCATTTCCTTTATTCATTTTTCTATGTGTCGAAACCTTTATTCATCCGACCATATACGACCCCCCATTTTGCCCATTTTAGCTACTCAAATTTCTAAAAAAACCACTATTTACTGGAGGTCTATAAAGCCTTTTCTTTTTAATCCTTGTTAAGAACAGTGCCAGATGTCATACTCATTGTGTGGGAGGCATTGTTGGGATATTTCTTCCGGCTCGATATCATTACGATATCTAATGTGGCTGCGGTCTGGGTCTCGAATGGGACAGGACAGAGAACCGCCGACCACTTTTTAGAGAATCCTTTACTTTTATAAAAATGCCCTAAATTTTGCCTAAGTCGTCTTTTTGAATTTTCAACCTATCGGGCTACTCTAACTTTTGCATGGGCTACTCTTTCAAGTTTTCAACCCTGCTATCTAAAGATTTTCTCTTTTTTTTTCTCTCTCATTTTTTTGGTTTTGCATTGAATGATATATGCATGCTTGTTCTGGTTTTTCCTCTTTTAGTTGTAACTATACATTCCATGAATGCAATTTTGAACAATATTTCAATAAAACATCAGCATTCTTTCTTAGTGAATGTGTGAATACACTAATTGCTATATTATGAAGGGTACCCATTTCATTAGCTGTTCTTTTCAGGTTTTTCAACTATCTATTTTTTCCCTCATCTGTCTCTAATTTTTGCCTAAACGGTTTTCGATTTAGCAGGATGCAATAATTTCTACTTAAGCAATTATTTAGGATCATTGACCTAATGAGCTCTTCTTTTCTTTTCCTTTTTTTTTATGCAAAGTATTTCTTCAGCTTGTCCAAGTTGATGGGTTCTGGGAACTCGTTTCCTTCCATATCAAAGAATCACACTATTTCATTCTTCATGATCTTTTTAACCAGAAAAGGCCCTTCCCAATTGAGCCTGGACTTTCCCATTGGGTCCATTGGCCTTGACTGTTTTAGCACCAGATCCAATTCTTTAATCCTAATAGGCCTGACCTTTTTTATTGAACGCCCGAGCTATTCTCTTTCGATATAGTTGCGTGTGATAAAACACATTCTTCATCCTCTCCTATAACAAAGATAGTTGTTCAAATCTGCCCGCAACCCATTCTTGTTCGAGCAAGTCTGCCTCTACCATAACTCTCATTGATTGTACTTCACTCTCCACTTGTAGTACTGCTTCCATCCCGTACACTAAAGAGTAGGGTGTAACTCATGTTGCGGTTCTGACCGAAGTTCTATACCCTTTATAATGCGAACACTACTTGTCTACCCAATCTTTATAAGTTTCTGTCATCTTAACCATTATCTTTTTTAGAGTCTTATTGGCGGTCTCTACTGGCCCATTTTCTTGCGGCCTCTACTGGCCCATTTTATTACAGCCTATATGACTAAGACTTGTAGGGCCCAATCCCGTACTTTTATAACATGGCCCTGATTTCTCCTTGAAATTACACCCCATTGTTTGTCGCCATATGGTGTGGCATTCTATATCGATAGATGATATTCCAGGCTATAAACTTCGCCATCTGTCTGGTTGTGACATTGCAAAAGGACTTAGTTTTCACTTATTTAGAAATGTAGTCTACATCCAATACGACGAATCGATACCCATTAGACGCTTGCGGCTTGATTTCACCAATCATGTCAATACCCCATGCTGAGAATGGCCAAGGCTCTGACAGTCTATGTAACTCTATTGGTGGCAAGTGGTTCAAGTTCCCGTTGGTTTGGCAGTCATGACAACGCTTCACCAATTCTGCACAATCGGCCTCCATGGTTAACCAGAAAAATCCTTGTCTTACGATCTTCCTTGATAAGTCAAGCCCACTCATGTGCGGTCCGCACAGCCCTGCATGGACCTCTTCCATCACCTTCTTTGTTTCTTCCTCCTTCAGGCACTTCAATTGTACTTCATTGGACTACCGTTTATACAGATCTCTCATTCGACTAACGAACTGGGAACCTAGTTTCTGGATAGCCATATTGTCATTCCTTCTTGTTTTTCGGGAACTCCCCATGATCAAGAAAATTTCGAATGTCATGCTACCACGACTTTCCATCACCTCCTTCGACCTCCACGACTCTTCCCACTTCATTACTGGTCTTACTAGTTGTAATAAATATTAAGGGCCGCATGGTCAGCTTTTTTAGATTCTCCCATATTGATGCTAAAGTGGTTAGGGCATCTGCCATTTGATTCTCTTCTCTGGGAAGGTGTCGGAAGGTACCCCGTGGAGTAAATACGGCCTCAATTTTTCTTTTTTCAACTCCCAATCCCCTCGTATTTGTTGAATCACTAAAAATGAATCTTGTATACCTCTACGTCTTTCACCCTAGAGGCTATCAGTATTGTTAGCCCAAAGATGCACGCTTCATACTGTGATGCATTATTACTGACCGCGAAGGTTAGCCTCTTAGCCATAAGCTGATGTCTACTTCTAAGGTTATTAGAATGGTTCCAACCCCTACCCCATTGCAATTCATAGCTCCGTCAAAGTATATCTTCCAACCTTGAATGGATATTACTGCCACTTCCTCATCAGGAAACTGAAACCCATACCGCTCTCCTTCAATTGGTTGTTATTCCAAGAATTCAACCACAACGTGCCCTTTAATCACTTTTTTGGTGATGTACTCGATGTCAAACTCAATCAGTAGTACCAACCATCTCCCCAACTTCCTGACCAGGGAGGGCGCCGACTATAAGGATCTCAATGGGCTCTCCCTGGTGACTACTTATATCTGTTAAATAAAGAAATTCATTTCGATCTACTAGATTGTCATATATGGATCGATCTTAATCCTGAGTGTACTACAAACTCCTGCATGGCAGGTTATGTCATTTGATTTATAAATGTGAGGTTGTTGTAGCAAGCCTGACCAATAGCTACGTACTTTGGGGACATGGTTTGGTATGTAGCTGGGGACGTTTTACATTTATAGGGAATTCACTCCTTCTTGCAAGAAGTAGATGAGTATCTTTCTTAAGAGTTGATTCGATACTTAAATGGTTAGAGTGCTTAAGTCTTTTTTATTACGAATAGAAAGATTAATATTCATAATGGTTATGAATAAATCGGTCATTAGAGAATCACTAGTATTTAAGGTAAAAATAATTAGAGGGGTCTAACGGACATTATGACCCGGCTCTAATTATGAGATACTCGTGAAGGGCCAATCTGTATGTAATGACTATATCGATGGACATCGACGTGGTTCAGCTTGATTTATCTATCTGCGGCAACGAGGTGTATCTTCGGGTTTTTAGTGGAATAACCCGAAATTAATAATACATAATATTTAATTAAGAGTTTAATTAATATTTCAGGATTATTGGAGCTCGGAATCGTAGGTTCATTTGGTCCCCGTGCTAGCTCGATATACTCTAACAGATTAAATATAATTTGATAGTCCAATTATATACTAACATATGTATATATATATTACTATCATGATTAATAATATTATTTTGTCACATTTTAAACTATATGTTAAGTTTAATATATGATTTTTAATAATTATATTATAATGATTAATTACATGTTATTAAATTATATTATATATAATTTAATAAAAGGTTTATATTTTTTAGATATTCCAAAAATGGGTTTTGGAAACCCTTGATTTGTTTTTGGTAGTTACACCTTTTAAAAGGTGATAACTCTTTCTTTTTTGTAACATCTTTTTTATTAAGGAAATTAAATATTTGTTATTACAAAAAAAATTAAAAACCCTAGGGTGGCCGATTCTAGCAAAAGAGGGAGGGGAAAAACTTGTTTTATTTTGGAAACAAAAACCATAGCTAAAAGAATAACAAAGAAAACCAAAATCAAAATCTTGTGTGACATTTAATCTTTAAAATAGTTTAGAGATTTGTTTGTGAGCATTTCCCACTCTATTTTCTGTTGGTAACGAGATATAGCACGAAAGACTATTTAGTGTTCAATAAAACTTCATCAGACTTCTCCTTATAATACACCACACGACAGTGAGCAATTTTCTACTCACTGCCGTACATAAAAATTATGTAACTGGACTCGATTCGATTTATTTTTTATCTATATTTTTTTGGGAATATCTAGGGGTATTTTAGGACTGTGTTGGGGCTATTTTAATAGAAAAATCGGACATGAAAATACTAGTGTGATTCACGCAGTGAGCTGGGCGCATTACGGGTCCAAAATAGTCCAGTTTTGTGCCGTTGTTCGGGGGCTGTTCCAGGGCTCAAAGTTTGTCCAAATCATAACCAAAATTTCAGTGGGAGAGCTGGTCAGATTTGGCCAGAAGAAGAGAATAGTATAAAAAAATTTCTAGTCTGATCCTAGGTGGCTAACATGTTTCCGTTGTGCTAGGAAAATGATTCCTACAATTAGCAACGAGAGCGAGGTTGAAAAGTGTTCTTAAAACTTCACCTTTTCATTTAAAGTTACTATTTTTATTTGTTTATATGAGATATAAATGATTATATGCATGTTTAGATTAGTAGGCACAAAGTAATATTCATGATATGAATGTTTAATTGTTTATTCATATGATGAATATTTTTTACATTGATCATAAATTTTTCCGACTCTTATTTTTATGTTGGTTTTGGTATGTACGGCCATAAGGCCAATTTTTACAAATATTGTAATTTTATTTTCTACTGTAAAATTTCATTTTCTTGTAATTTGGAGCACCAAAGTCGCAAAAGGAGCCAACACCACAATGGAACAAGATTTGAAGACTAAGGGATGCCTTGGAAATTTTATGTACTAATTAGATCAGTATAGGAAAAATAAGAGCCCGGTCAATGCAAAATTAATTTTTTATGTTTTATGTATGTTTAATTCGAAATGTTTGAATAACATGTCATATAACTTAGAGTGCCTACACTTGTATTTTCATATGCCATAACATGTTTTGGATGCATAAATATTCTAAACATAAAATATGATTTTATGAAATTTAAAATGGTTAAATTGGAATATGGTAGGCATGAAAAACGATTAATTAGATTAATTGGATTAATGATTTAAAATTGGAAATTCTAAAATATTTGGCTTAATAAGTGTTGGGGTTTTGGGTGAAGGGCGCGGCGGAAGCGTAGTTCGGGCAAAATCGTAATTTTAAAACTTTTTCAAATTACCGAATAAATTATTTAATATCTAATATGAATAATTTATTCATATTTCAAATAAACCTATTTATTCAATATCAAATAGCGACATAAATATGAAGGAAATGTCGTGAAACTTTTACGAAAAACATTTTTCCGCAAAATGACGCAAAACGCGTTTTTGACCGAACCGACCACCCAACACTTATGGAGACTACCCAGGTCAGCCCAATAGTGTTAGGGAAGTTCATGGGCTGCCCGAACAGTGAAAAATTCACTGTTTGGACAGCAGTTGGCTCAAAAGTCACCTGGTAACGTCGTTTTTCGCCGTTTTCGCTTATTTCAACTCTGAAACACTTTCCGGAAATTTTTTTCATCACCAAAATATAAGATATTCCAGGTCTGAAACAGAAAACGAAATTGCCCATTTTTCATGCTTTAAATCCAAATTTTCAACATAAATCAAATTAATCTCAACACCAAGCAAATTCACCACACATGAACCACCTGTTGGGGTTGGTGCTCAGAGCGCCAATTCCCATTTGTATTTCCTTGAAAATACTTATGTAAGACGTTTTATTATGAATAAAATAAGCAGTTTTTGTAATATAATATATCTTTTAATATGGTAAAGACGTAATTGACCTTAGGATGATTAGTCATGATACTGTTGCAAAATCGTCGTAACTGACATTGAGTTGTATCATGACGTTGTCATTCTCAGACAGTTCCTGGTCAAGGTTTAAACTACTTGGTCATTAAAGTAAACCCGTTGAGACTGATACATGTCGTATACTGGAATATATGATTCCAATGGTTTCTCAATGAACCATGAGTCTTGGGGACTCGTATAGACGTGTAGGTGTTTATAGCGGATAAACACTGAACGACTCACCAAATATTCTTAGTGGATGGTACACCAACGTCAATAAGAATCTTCACGGTTGAGTAGCATTTGTGATTCTTAGACTTGAGATACCACTGTGGGCACATGAGACATCTTCCACACTTAGATGGCAGTCACGTCACCGATCTATTTAGATCAGACCTCCGCTTGTTCGTTGGGTGTGGATAGATCCTCAGGGTGTCCTGTGTGTATCGAGATAGGATCCTTTAGTTCTGTTTACAGAGCATAGGTAGTCCATATATGATTAGAAATCAGATAACAACCATGGGCCCGTGGTACATTTTAAAAGTCAGTTCTAAATGTTCTTTTTGAGATTACTAATAGAGACGTCGACGGGATAATCCCTATAGAGATTTGACGTTTACATCTATATCTCTGGGATATATCCGGATACCTGTGACAGAGGAATTATACATATGCCATGACCTCGACCTGTATGATTCAGCGAGTTTATCTGTGGTCGTCATAATTTACGGGTGGGTAATTATGGATACGAAATTGGATTTCTTGACGGATATGTCTTAATCTAGAGAGTCTCACTAATGAAATATACTCGTAAACCACTAAGGCAATATTTATAAATAATACTGATTATTTATAAGTCGTTTAAAGGTTAAACGCAAAAGTACATGTGAATGGACCCAATAGTCATTTCTTAATTTTTGTGTATTTGTATTTAATGATAGATTTTATCAAATACACATTAATTAATTGTCAAATTGATATATTTGACTAATATCATAAATATATATGTATTTGATATTTAATGTAAATATAATACATATATTTAATATATTTGTATTTAAATAATTATTTAATTATTTAATTGTTAAATAATTAAATTAATTAAAAATATAAATATCCTAAGTTATGATATTTATTTTAATGACTTAGTTACAATTGTTGACTTGGTTGAATTATTCATTAAAGTGTAATGATCATTTTATCAAGTTGTTATTAAATGAAACAAATGAAAATATATTGCTATTTTTCTAGCTACCAAATTCGGCTAAGGGCCTTTAGGGTTGGTATATATTATTTTGTTTCATTTTAGGGTTTCATAAGTTCTATATACACTAAAAAAAAACACAAAAGAAGTAGAAAGCAAAGGTTGAAGGAAAAAGGAAAAGACTTGGAAAAACTTGATTTTTGTAAGTATTTGTTCTAAGCCTTCAACATGGAAATTATTTCTAACAAGTTTAGCATCATTTTGTGTTGCTTTGATGTTATTTCTACTCTTATAGTTTGTGTTTATTTGGTTGAGAACTTGTATGAAAGATTGATGCATGTAAGTACGCTTTAAATGGTTTAAAAGGCTTACTTTTGATTTTTGAAAATCAAGTTGCCATTCTAGAGTTGTTAAGCCACTACTTGGTGACCTAAAATTATTCTAGAGTTATTTCAAAGTGGTGAGGCTTGTTTGGTAAAGTATTGAATGGATTAAAGTGTTGGATTTTAAAGATTTGGAGAAATTGGACAATTTGGTAAAATTGAAAAATAGGGTTCTTAACCCACTCCAAATTTGAGGATTTTCATATATTTGATGCATTATGGTATGCATATGATGAATGTAAAATTTTGGGTTGATTGGATTTGATCTTGGTTTGTTTTTTAACAAAAGGGACTAAAATGCAATAAACCGAAAATGGTGGGCTCTCGGCAATTTCAGGAAATGTTTGGGGATTTATTATAAATATGATTTTTATGTATTGGATGTGTTGAAAAATATTTTAGAAATGATTTAGGATCATCCAAAATTGTATTTGACAATTTTTGGACTAAAATGATCAATTTACAAAGTTTTGGGGCAATTCGATAATTATCAAGAAATTTGATCTCTAGTATAATTTTTCAGAATTTGATAATTGGATAATTATATAAATAAGTTTATTTAATTGATCCAAGAAAAATTTTTGAAATCAGAAAATTTTGATTTTCCACTATTCCGTTGCGTTACCGGATTTCCGCCATAAAACCCCTACAAAATGGTATCAGAGCGAGTCTGATTCCGGCCACCCTAATATGATTATGCCTTTTAAATTCAATTTTAATTTAATCATTGCTTGTTACATGCATGTATTTATTTAATTTGATTAAATAAATTAAAAAGAATATTTTGCGGAAAATCCCTAATTAATAAGGTTTAATGTTAATTATGTATTTGATGCATATTACATGGTCCGTCTTGTCAATACGGTTTATGAATAATTTTCCGTGACTACATCCGAGACCGTGCATCTGCTGTGAGGGTGTAAACGATAGAGATTTATTTATGCCGGATGTATATTAGATACTACACAAATTCAAGCGAAAGCGGAATCCTGAACGTGCCCAAGCTGTCAGGGTTACGCAAGTAGCTTGAGTTTATCATTGACGAGTTTAACCTTGGTACGTCTCATTTTGAACGTGCCCAAGCTATCACAACAAGAAACGACCAGGACCAGATACCCATGAGTCACTATTGAGTGATTGACAATGAGTTGTCTACCTGATGAATCTACATAGGCGAGACCGTGCCTCTGCTGTGAGCTGAAATATATTCATGGGATCCACCTTTCACTATTTGTATTTAATTTAATTATTAAATCTTTGTATTCTTTTTGGGGATTACGGTATTGCATGATTTAGTGGGATGGGCATTTTTAGATTAAAAATCCATGATCTAGTTAGTGTTTTTGATATTATATGAAACTACTTTATAATCTGCTAACCGTTTTTCGTAATCTATATGATAGATTTACGATGGCGGCACCATCTACTAATCAGTTTGCGCGTATGTTGGATGCGAACAAACTTAAAGGCGCTGAGAACGTCGTTGATTGGGACTTAGATTTGAGGATTCTACTCGATTCCGAGAAGTTGGGATATGTTCTTGCTGTGGCAGATGATGCTACACCGGAGGAACTCTAAGTTTTCCAAGCTTGGAAGGATGATGATTTAAAAGTTATATCATACATCCTAAGTTCACTGTCTCCGAGACTCAAGAAACAATACTATGGCATGTCAGATGCGTATAGTATGATGTCGCGATTACGAGAATCGTTTGAGAACCAAGAACAAGTCGTTGTTCATAAGGTCACAATGGAATTGTTCCATGCGCGATTGGATTAGGGGAAAGCTGTGAGCTCGCATGTTCTTCACATGATCGATTTGATCGATCAACTGAGGCAACATAATCTCCCTCTAAATGACATTCTCGGTAGGAGTGTCATTCTTGGTTCGCTCCCAGCTTTATATCTCCAATTCGTGATGTACTTCAACATGAATGGGATTATCTGTACCTACCATGAGTTGCATAGGATGCTGCTCACGGCGGAAGAGGACCTCAAGAAAGGGGAACCGACTCGCCCTCTGAGACCTACTTCACTTTCTGCTTCTTCCCATACTTGGTCAAAGGGAAAGAAGAAGAAATAGAAGAAGAAGAAGAAGGGTTTCGGTTCTCAACCACAGGCAAAGATAACAAAGCCCAAGAGGGCTTCTGAAGACAAATGCCATCATTGCAGCAAAGTCGGGCATTGGAAAATAAACTGTCATGACTACATTGCCCAGCTGAGGAGGGAGAGAGCATCTACATCAGGTACATTTATTTTTCCAGTTATTGATATAACTTTGGCTTGTGAAGCCGTTACATCCAGCTGGATTTTAGATTTTGTTTGTCCTGTTCACATTTGCAATTCATTGCAGGTGCTGAAGGAAAGTAGGAAACTAAAGCCTGGAGAGATGCAGTTACGATTCGGGAGTGGAGACTCTCTGGATGCAGTTGTAGTAGGAGTATGCGAGATCCCTTTGCCGAATGGGACACTTTTGTTAGATGACTGCCATTTTGTACCAGGATGTGTAGCTAATATTATATCTCTTTTTGTATTGGATACAGAAGGTTATCGTATTAATATTAAGAACTGTTCTTTATATTTATATGATAAACGTAATATTCAGATCCTTTATTGTCCAAACCAGCATGGTCATTATACATTGCAAACTTCTAAAGATATTTTAAATACTGGAGTTAATAAACGTAGTTTACCTGTCATTAATAATACTGAACTTTGGCATATGCGGCTAGGTCATATAGGCGTTAAACGCCTTACCCAATTGGTTAGGAATGGTTTGATGAAAATCATAAGTGGATGGTGGATAAGATGGAAAGTATGATGGTTCTTCGTACTTTGAATGATTCCAATAATTCAGCCACTCTAAAAGGTATATACATTGATCGCTCGGGTGGTTACCATCACATATTACACATCTCCCCATTTCGTTCTGATGAGCAAATGTAGTATTGCTTGGTTCTGACATCCAGTGATAATTGTTGGGCTGGACAACAGGCCTCAGAAAACCGAACTGTTGCTCCCAGATTTGGGGTGTATCTTTTTGTAAAGCTCGTAATCTCTCAATCTCCAATTAGTGTTCCATTTTTCAACCACCTGAAATAAAAGAAAGAAATAAAAATTACAGATAAAAATAAAGAAAATTAGATACAAGTAAATTAGATAGCTTCAAAATTAATAACTCAAGAAAAATAAGTCCCCGGCAACGGCGCCAAAAACTTGACCGGCGTAAACACACACGTATAATGCAAGCGCACGTATCATTCAAGTACTATAAAAATATCGATCCCACGAGGACTTAATTCCTACTGGGGGTGAGCAAAATCGGTTTCGGTTTCGGTTCCGGTTCCTCATAGAACCGGAACCTACCCGGAAAAATTCGGTTCTGCACTAAGTGGAATCGGAACCTACCCGATTAAACAGGGTACCCTATTATTCGGTTCCAATCCGGTTCTGGTCCGATTCCAAATTACCCTATTTTAAAATATTTTAATGAAAACTACATTCCGATACGAGTCCGTAGGAAAAAACGGGGATCAAATCGGAGTGCGGAAGCTCAAGAACGAAAGGTTATGCAATAGCCCACTATGTTTAAAATCTGATCAAACGAAATACTTCTAAGCCAAATTTTCACAAACATGATAAAGCCACGAAAGTATATTGCCGTCTAATTAGCAAGCAAGTACAGTCTCTTTTGCATAATTTCCATACTCCACAATATTTCAACGAGCATAGGAATAAAATATAGTCATCAATCAATAATAACAGCACAGAGAAAAACAAATTGACCATAAAATACAATATTTGACAATTAACATTGGTATATGTACCCACTTTATAGCGACTGTATATCACTCTTTTGCATTAAATCACAAGGTTACTCAAGCATTCAAACCCAATACAAAAACAAAATCAAACGTCTAATTGTCCATCACTAGATGTTTAATCAGACACTCTTATCAGCAAATATCACTGAAACAGAATTTTACTCAGAGATACTAAAATCCATAGACATTCAGCCATAATTATGTATTGAAGCATATATTCAACCGGTTTCGCATAATGAACACCAAATGTTTAAAATTTATATTCATATAAATCGGTTCCATGGTCCGGTTCCGGTTCCGACCATTTTGGAACCGGAACCTACCCAGATAAAATCGGTTCCTTCATATTTGGAACCGGAACCTACCCGATTACAACCGGTTCCGGTTCCAAACCCGGAAAATCGGTCCAGTTCCAACCGGTTCCGGGTAGAACCGGAACCGATGCTCACCCCTAATTCCTACTGTTGTTATTAATTATTGATACTATTTATTCACAGGTATCTAATTATAGGGAGAAGTGAATTGATTGCTTTTGGTTAGTTGAATGCGGTTTTGCAAAAATAAAATAAAAACAGACTCAAAAGAAAATACTAAGGAAAATAAAATAAAAGACTCAAGGATATAGGGTCGTGACTCCACACAATATTATTATAAAGATGAATTGATTCTCTTATTTATGTGTAATAAATTAATTTGCTAACCTGGAACACGATGATATGCGAAAGCCTCTTCCGATGGTCAGACGCAAATACCCAGTATAACCCAATTGAACCATATTCCTATGTCAACCAAATTACATGGATTCATTAAGATTAAGTTCCAATTATGGCTACCCACGCCCGACAGGTATATTCCTATCCTGTAAGGAAATCTATTAAAGGGTTATCTATCCTCAAGGAAGATCGTGAGCTATTGAATCTAAGGCTGAAACCTAAAATCCCTATGTCTAGTTCATTTTAAGTTTACCATATCAATCTCATTGGTGATCAGACAACAAGAAGCATTAAGCTTAAGACTCAATAAACAAACTAAAGAATTACCCATAAAAAGAAAATCAATTATTAAGTGTGAATATTGTATTTCATCACTTCCCTAGAATAAAATAAAATGCTGGGGTTAGAGGATCCACAATTAATATTTCTTATCTAGGAATCTCACTTATTATAATACATAAATTATTTTATATTCTCGTTTCTCAGGAATTAATAATATTAAACATTTAAAACCAACCATATAGGCGGTAATCCATTTAGTCCAATTACACCAGCCATATAGGCGGTAATTATCTGTCACATAAAGACCAGCCATATAGGCGGTAAGGTAATTTATATTTAAACCAGCCATATAGGCGGTAATAAAGTCTGACATTAATTAATCCGGTTAAATTATAATTTAAATATTATAATTAAGTGAGATTTACCTAAATAATTATATTAAAGGTTTCACCTTTTACCCCAGCGGTAAATTAACTACAAAACATAAAGTAAATAAATAAAAAGACGTAATAAAAACTAAAAATAAAAATACATAATTTTATTATTACAAAACTAGATGCTTCCTATGAAATCAGGGAAAAAATCCCAAGGAAAGCACACCAAATGAAGTGAAGAGGAGCTGAATTTATAGGCACTTTCGGCTTCTGGCATCACGACGCTGAAGTGATTGGCGTCGCGACGCCAGCACCCGTTTTCAGTCAACGCGGCTTTTGACCACGCGCATTATCGGCAGAATCTGGTGATGACACGTGTCACACGGTAAAGGTGGTGAAATGAGAAGACGACACGTGGCACACGGTGATTGGCTGAGCTTTCGGTCCAATGATCATCTGACACGTGGCACGCGTTTAGGACTGGTCCAATGAGAGATTAACACGTGGCAGCATGTGATTCACCAGTGATTCGGTCCAATGACAACTCGACACGTGGCACGTGCTTGCTTTGGTCCAATGAGATTTCGACATGTGGCAGACGGCGTATTTTAGCTGATCTTTTGTGATGATGACACGTGGCACGACGCACGTTAGCAAGGTCGGCGCACGTTAGCAAGTCCAATTTCTCAGATTCTAACACGTGTCCCTCGGCGCATGTTAGCACTGTACGGCGCACGTTAGGCATCGCGACGCGTAGGGCCCTGGAGTCGCGACGCGGCCAAATTACCGAATTGCCCTTTTGTCATTTTTTCTCTATGTTGGCCCCAAATTGCTTCCAATGCTTTCCCAACTTTATTTATCTGCAAAATAACACAAAACACATCAAAACGTTCATAAAACTCAAGAAACTATACAAAATATTAGGTTAAATGAGTGGGAAATATTGATAGATTTACCACTCATCACACCCCCAAACCTAACATTTTGCTAGTCCTCGAGCAAAACACAAAATAAAATAACATAATAAAATTTAACTAAGCCACTTTCGTAGGGATCACGGTTGCATTTAGCGTATGCAACAAGCCTTTAAACCCCTAGGTGTCCCTAGTGGACGAGTTGTAGTCTCGTGAGGGTTTACAGCAATGATACCCACAAACATTTTACAAAAGTAACAAGGTAGTAAAACTAATGCACACAAAAGCAAAAAGACAAGCGAAAAGAGAATAAAGAAGTTAGTGACTAATCAGGTGAAATTTCTACTCCAAGTTATTAGTTGTTTTGTTTCTTTCTAAATTACCGAATAAGTAAATTCTCCGATTATATTTACCATTCTCCATATACACAGCCAACAAAATATTAATCAACTCATTTTTGACCAAAACAGTCATAAGTGCAGTTGATAAGAGAGTAATATTTTTGTCCTAAAGTTCTATCAGATTTCACACCTTTTTGTAGCAATGGAATAATTTTTCTGATTTTTCTGATTTTTTCTTTGATTTTTCTCTATTTTTTATTTATATACAATATCTTTCATCTATGTAACGAGTGTTGGGTCGGTGGCTCCCAAACCAGTTGGCTTTAGGGCACCAGGTGTTAAGACACCCCTACAGACTTAATTACTCAGACTTCAGATATATATATATATTTTTGCAGCATCTTTGATCCATGTAACGAGCTTTGGGCCAGTGACTCCCAAACCAGTTGGCTTTAGGGCACTAGGTGTTAAAACACCCTTACAGACTTAATAACTCGAATCTCAGAATTTTTTTTTTTTTTTTTACTCTATTGCTTTTTGAGATGCTTCCTCCAATTAAACTAGAGCACTGAATATTACAAACTTGTCAATTACAGCTTATGTCCGTATGTTACTATGCATGTTGATAATACCTGTCAACTGAGTATATGAAGGTCCATTTTAGTCAGTGTTAAGGAGAATTTACAAATTAAATAATTTAAAATGAAATAAACAAAAATTAACTTGTTCCGAAATAAATGGTTTGAGATACGTATCAGGAGTGGGAACTCCTTACTCAGCTATCTCTCACCAATTTCACATTTTTAGTCAAAACACAAAAAAACAAAATATTTTTGTAATTTTTTTGAAAATTTTTCAATTTTTTTGTATTTTTCGAAAAATTTTGGACTAAAAATAAAAACAACACAAAAAGTAAAAACAAGGTACTGATCAACTAATTCCCTCCCCTAAACCTAAATGAGACATTGTCCCCAATGTCTTAAACAGTAAAAGGAGAGTTAAGAAGGCTGTACCTGGTTAGCTGAAATTCTACACGAAATTAAAGGTTAAGATCCAGATTAATTCGACGCCTCTTACCACGATCGTCCTTGGACCAATTTATCTTTGAAAGGATAGGGTCAACTTGTGGTTCATAGGCTATGAGTTAGTCTATTAGATCTGGAGCAGTTCTGGCAGTGAAGAGGAGTTCTTTCATAGGTTTTGACAAGAACCCATTTCTCCGGGCATCATCAAGAAACACACAAAAAAATCATAAAATCCATCAACGTTAAACATTCCAAGCGGTTTCTGATGTGATCTTCTCGATCTTCACATCGCCACGATGTATGATCTCACGAATCAAATGAAATCGTCGAAGTATATGCTTGGATCGTTGATGAGACCGTGGTTCCTTAGTCTGTGCTATAGGCCCATTATTGTCATAATACAAAGGTAAGGGCTCATCTGCTAACGGAACTACTCTAATCCAATTAGGAATTTACGGATCCAAACTGCTTCTATTGCTGCCTCAGCTGCAGTAATATATTCTGCTTCTGTTGTTGAATCGGCAACAGTCTCTTGCTTGGAAGATTTCCAGCTCACTGCTCCGTTGTTCAAACAAAATATGTACCCTGATTGCGACTTACAGTCGTCTTTATCGGTTTGGAAACTTGCATCGGTGAACCCAGTAACCTCAAGTTCTCCTTCCCCATAGACTAAAAAAGCATCTTTAGTTCGTCTAAGATACCTAAGGATGTTCTTTACAATAATCCAGTGACCATCACCTGGATCAGCCTGATAGCGACTGCACATGCTCAAAGCATATGAGACATCAGGTCGCGTACATATCATGGCGTACATGATCGATCCGACTGCTGAAGCATACGGGATCCGACTCATTGCATCTCTCTCATCTTGAGTTTTAGGACACATATCCTTAGATAGAGAGACGTCATGTGACACCGGAAGCAGCCCCTTCTTGTACTGATCCATATTGAATCTTTTCAATACTTTGTCAATGTTCGAGCTCTGGGAGAGTCCAAGCAGCTATCTAGATCTATCCCAGTAGATCCTTATTCCTATAATAAAGGTTGCCTCTCCCAGGTCTTTCATGGAGAATTTTAATGAAAGCTAAGCTTTCACCGATTGTAGCATAGGAATGTCATTGCCAAGAATACATCATCAACGTATAGGACAATGAATGTCAGTGCACTCCCACTAACCTTCTTATATACACAAGAATCATCTTCGTTTTGAATGAAACCATATTCTTTAATGATCTCATCAAAACGTTGGTTCCAAGAACGCAATGCTTGCTTTAATCCATAAATGGATCGGTTTAACTTGCAAACCTTGTTTGCATGTTTTGGTACGACAAAACTGTCAGGTTGTTGCATATAAAAATCCTCCAAAAGGTTTCCGTTAAGGAAAGCAGTTTTGACATCCATCTATCATATTTCATAATCGAAATATGGAGCAATAACAAGCATTATCCGAATGGATTTAATCATGGCAACAGGTGAAAATGTTTCATCGTAATCGACACCATGTCTTTGACAATACCCTTTAGCTACAAGCCTAGCTTTGTACGTTTGTATGTTGCCTCCATGTATGTCTTCTTTTTGAAGACCCATTTACTACCAATAGGCTTAATGCCTTCCGGTACATCAACCAGTGTCCAAACTTGGTTGGTACACATGGAATCCATTTCGGACTTCATGGCTTCTTGCCATAAAGCGGAGTCGATACCTTGTATCGCTTCCTCATACGTAGCTGATTCATCTTCCTCAATAAGATTAATGTCTACATGAGGTGAGATCAGAAACTCATACCTCTCAGGTTTTTTCTGACTCTCTCCGACTTACGCGGTTCTTGTGTATTAGAAGATTGTGGAGCAGTCTCATCCCTGATGGAGTGTTCGTGTTCCGTGAGGGGGTCGGTGCCAGGAACAGTATCACTCTGATTTTCATCGAGTTCTACTTTCCTCCCACTTACCACTGCATTTGTGAATTCCTTTTCTAGGAAAACTGTATGAAGCTCGCAATAAATATTTTGTTCTCTTGTGGGTTGTAGAAGTAATATCATTTGGTTTCCTAGGATAACCTACAAATAGGCACTTATTCGATTTGGGTTATAGTTTGGTACTATCCAAACGTTTAACGTATGCCCAGCATCCCCAAATCTTCAGGAATGAGAAACCCGGTTTCTTTCCTGTCCATATTTCATATAGAGTCTGTTCAACAGACTTTGAGGGAATATTATTCAAAATAAGTATTTCACTGTTTAATGTGTATCCCCAGAAGGAAATTGGTAGCTCTATGCGACTCATCATTGACCTAACCATGTCCAATAAAGTTCGGTTTCTCCGTTCGGACACACCGTTCAATTGAGGTGTTCCAAGAGGAGTCCACTGTGAAAGAATACCATATTCTTTCAAGTAATCTTGAAACTCATTGCTTAAGTATTCTCCAGCACGGTCCGACCGTAATGTTTTAATACTTTTTCCGGTCTGTTTTTCTACTTCGTGTCGAAACTCTTTGAATTTCTAAAAAGTTTCCGACTTGTGTTTCATAAGATACACATAACCATAACGCGATGCATCATCCGTAAAGGTTACGAAGTATTCGTATCCACCTCTAGCCTGGCTAGACATGGGCCCGTATACATCACTATGAACGATGGCTAACAGCTCGGTGGCACGTACACCTTTACCACTAAAAGGTGTTTTAGGCATTTTGCCTAACAAACAAGATTTGCAGACATCATATGAATTAGGATCAAATCCATCCAAGTATCCATTCTTCGAAAGAGTGGATATACGAGACTTGTTAATGTGTCCCAAACGACAATGCCACAAATAAGTCTCATTCGTTTTACTCAATTTGAGCTTTTTGTTTGTCATGTTATATGTTTGAGATTCGTTTATATTCAAAATATAAAGACCATTATTCACATCTGCTGTACATATTTCAATATCATCTTTATATAGAAAACACTTAGTGTTCCTGAATACAAAGGTGTACCTGCATCGGGTTAAACTAGATACAGAGATGATATTCCTAGTCAAACTAGGTACAAAATAACAGTCGCCTAATGTAAGTACATGCCCCGAGGGCATATCCAAAACATAGGTGACAACGGCCAAAATAACGACTCTCGTCCCATTTCCGACTCGTAGGTCGATCTCATATGAAGCCAGTCTTCTGCTATTCTGCAGATCTTGCACATCAGTACATATCTGACCACATCCAGTATCAAAAATCCAATTTTTAAAACCAGTAGTGGACATGTTTATTTCAATAACAAACATATCTGAAGCCGGAGCCTTGCCCGCCTTCGCTTCCTCCAAGTCCGCCTTGTACTTACGGCAGTCACGCTTCCAGTGACCCCGTTTGCCACAGTGTAGGCAAACGTCTTGGGATTTGTCTTTTGTCTTCTTAGAAGACTGTGACGATTGAGCCTTGCCCTTCTTTTTCTTTTTCTTCACATCCTCAGAAGACCTCGGCCGAGCCTTGGCCTTCTTGGATGTCGAAGTAAGATGCGTCTCGCGCTTCTTGCCTTTCAGAAGCTCTGCTCTGCTTCTTTCAGCATAGCCATTAACTCTCCAAGAGTTTTCTCTTGGTTCATCATATTATAGTTCATGACGAACCCGCCCCAGCAGTCGGCCAGAGACTGTAAGATCAAATCTATGGAAGTCTCGGCCTCAAAGGTAATGCCCAGCTGACCTAGCTGTTTGATGTCAGCAATCATCTGCGACACGTAGTGTTCGACAGATGTACCCTCTGACATACGCGAGCGAAAGAGCTTCTTCTGTAAATCATACTTCTGAGATCTAAGATTAGATCTATGAAGATCCTTCAACTTCAACATCATCCCATAATGATCCAATCCCTTATTCTGACGAAGAAACTGAGGAGTCATTGCAGCAGGCATAACAGACTGAGCAGTGAATTTATCATCACGATGAGTCTTCCAAAGCTCATGCTCTACTGGCTGCTCAAGTCCGGGCTCAGGCTCGAGAGGTCTCTTTATAACATAGAGCAACTTCTCAACTCTCAGGACTATCGTGAGGTTCATTTCCCAGTCTCCAAAATTTACGCCGTTAAAGACATTATCACCAATGATTATGTCCCTAACGCTAATCTTTCCAGCCATTTTGATTGCTATAGTCCAACTATCCAATCAAATGTTTTGGGTATACTCAAATGCAATGGTTACTATAGTCCAACTATATAACCAACTACAAATGGAGTAGTGTTGAGTACAGTCTAACTGTTCAAAGAAAGCAATAAAATAATATTAGTCCAACTAATATAAACAGTAACGAGAAGTAATAATAAAATAGCGCGTATTTTAGCGAGTATTAAACGAAATTGAAAATTTAATACTAGCCTCCCACTATTTTTCGGCGAGCCTCTAACCCTCCGTTGAGTACTCGGGAAACCTAGTTTCCTAGTGGGCTAGGATCTCGTTAAATAATACACAACCTTGACTTTGGCCAACAAGCTGTATAAAATTTAACTAGGTAGATCTCTAAGATCAATTGGATCTTATCCAATTCCTAGATCCGGTAGGTGGACATCCAAGTCCAAAACATATATCCAATATATTCCCTAACTTGTTTCCTCTGAATCAACTAAGCCTTGGCTTTGGCTCAATAAGCTTAATGATTCCAGTTAAACGCGACCCGTTGACAGTGGGAAAACTTCGTAATCCACGTCGATGAACATGAGTGACCTTGACTTTGGCCAACAAGTCACAACTGCCCAAGACATGCGATGTTAACAAAGCTTTCATGGTTCAAACACATCTGCGATAAACAATGATCTTGACTTTGGCCAACAAATCAAAGCCAATCTTGGATTTTGAGAGAGAACCACTCAATGGAAGGAAACACTTAATATTAAAATGAGGGCGTTTTCGTAAATTGGAAACCAATTTATTATCTTTGATCAGGTCTCATCATACACCTTTAAACATGCATTCTAAAAGCATAATAAGGTGCGATAAATTTAATAATGATATGCGGATGGATATATACAATTTGTTCTTAGAACAAATCTCTTTTTTTTCCTCTCTTCCGCTAGCACTTAACATTCTTCAAAGAACCCAATTACATAAAACTATAAGAAACCTCATTTACATTGAGGGGAATTGGTGAGAAGAGAAATACAATGAGAATGAGAGGTGATAGGCTGGACACGCAGGTCCAATTTCAAATAAATATCATATTTACAACAATTTCCAAAATTGCCCCCACCCATCTAATATCCATCCGATATACATTATTCAACAAATACATCCAAGTATTCACACATAGCATGTTGTCAATCAATCTAATCCAATTAATTAATTCTTCAATTAATGATCATCCAATGTTCATACAATGATTTGATCTGCGCGAGTCCAACTCGTTTAAGAATAAATACTCAAAGTAAGTATTCTTGAATTATATCGAACTACAATATTAAATCCAATTTTTTAATTGTATTCAATGCTAATTCAATTTTAATTCCAAATTAAACAATTACACTTATAATAATGCATTTTTAGACTTGGATTCCAAATCCAATCCAAATGGCCTCAAAGGCCCATTTAGCATCCAATGCCAATTCTATTAGGTCCAATGGCCTTAATTAATTCTTTAGGCATTGGCTTTTGGCCATTATGGATCAAACCCATAATGCTTTGGCCCATTTAGGAATCACCCTATGCCATAAATTAATTTTGGCCCATTAGGCCCAATTAAATTATTAAAGGCACAAAATCATATTTTGGACTTTTTATGGAAATGGTTTAGGCTCAATTGGATCCAACCCAATTGTCCACAACAATACTTGGCCCAACCAAGCCCATTAATCCAAATATAACCAAATTAGCCCAATTAGTATTTTATGGACTAATTAAAATTAATACAATATTCCAACTATCACATTAATTCAATTTAAGTGTAATTAACACAACTAATTAATTAATCTAACATTTCCAAAATATTAATTAATCTAATTAATCATGCTTCATCATTCCAATTCATGTCCAACACAAATTGAAGCAAAATCAAGTCTCCAACAACATGCATACTCACGGCATAAGCAAAAAATTAACATTCAATTTGATTTCAATCCAATTAAATCAACATTCAACATTTATTTCATGCCTTTAACACTTCCAAGGGTCTAATTTCAAAAAAAATCACCATGATCTTAAACTAGGGTAAATTCGGCCAACCTAAAGGAATTGGGGAAATTTGATCTAATCAATTTTTCAACAATCCAATGATGCACAACTCTAAGTTATCATCATCTAACATCAACCAAACACTCAATTTAGAAATTTCATGCTCCAAGCAAAAATACCCAAATAAAGTTTATAAACCCTTGAATTCAAAATCACATTTAGAAGGCTCTGATACCATTGTTAGTCTCTAAGACATGCTTCCAAGATCCTAAACATAATTTGAGTGTGAATTAATCAAGTAAAGTTACTTACATTGATTTTGGGAGAAATTTCAAAAAATCTCTTTTGTAGGATGAAGCTCCAAGCTTTTGTTGAGTTGTAAAACCCTTGGGTGAGTTTCCCTAACACCTCAATTTATTCCTCTAAGTGCTAGCTTGAGAAATTTTAAAGCAAAATTTTTTCTAACGAAGAGTATAGAAATCGGCAATAGGAGAGGCAAAAAAGAAAGTGAATAGTTTTAGTTGTGTTTTCTCAACTTAGTAGTTGAGTGATTAATCCAATTAATAAATGTAGCCAACTACTCACATCAACTTTGACAAATGATGTAAGTCATGGGTCCCATCTCATTTAAATTCAAAATTTAAATTGGCTTCTCCAACACACAACTAGACTTGGACCCGGGTTTGTTTAATTCTGAATTAAACGAATTTCTCGTCGCGACATAATTAAATCCAATCTAATTAAATAATTATGCCTTGCAAAATTATTACGATATTCGCTTTCGAATTAATTCTAAATTAATTTGTTCGCCTGAATTAAAATCCAATTTTAATTTCGTATTGAAATCCAATTTCAATTAATATATCTGATATATTATTTTAGCCCCAAATAAATAAATTAAATAGAAAAATCCAATTTAACTATTAAATTTATTTTATCGATTAATTCCAAATTAATCGCGTTCTCTCTTCTATATGAATTTAATCTCAGATTAATTCTTGCCGCAATTAATCCCATATTAATTTTCTCTCTCATAATTAATCCCATATTAATTATATATGAGTCAAATATCATTGGTGAATCTTTGGGAAGCGACCCAAAAGATTCATAGATATGTTGGCAGTAAATTCAGTCATCGGACCATCCGAACACGTGCGTACCCCGTACCATGTTCTCACCGATTTACAAGATATAGTTGGCTTCTAGCAAAGCACTGTGACTACCCAATTCTCCAGAAATATTCACCGAGGAATATAATCTGTATCAGGCGTAGTAATACTATGTAATGCGTAATACAATCCAGTACGAAGCATATATCGGATCCCGCGTAACTAATATCTGTAATCGAAAATTCATGACCTAGTCATACTTTCCCGATAGCTGCAGCATTTAAGAGTACTAGTTCTGTATCCTGTGTGACCATCATCTCCATATGACTGAAGTGATACTCCCATCTTGACATCACATCCAATACACTATGATTCTCAGTAAACCCAATAGAGGCGTACACGGAACATGTTAAAGCTCCAGACGACCAATATCAAAGTAAACTGATTATCGCAAGTAATAGCGATGTAAGTCTCAGGTTAAAGATCACATACACCTACCCTGATTCGGATTCCCATAGACACATAGTCATACTACCAATGGGATTCTGATGGGGTCTACCTAGAGCAAAATGTTCCCGGTCCAATGACTAACAGAACCTTTTATTACACTTGCATAAGTATCCAATACCTAAATATATGAGAACTATGTCGTTAAGCTTCCATAACGCGCACAAGTGTAATATTAGTCTATTCTGCATTATCGATGTCCAATCTCAATAATACTACGACTATGGATATTTAATGATTAAACCGTTCGTGGATTAATATTATCTCTTATCTTACTAATCCGATTTAACCATATGGACTTTTATCATTATATATATCCAAGTAATCTAATTACGATAATGATAAAATATCAATTTCCTTTTGTCACATAGTTAATTTGTACAAAAACACAATGTTATTTACAAATAGTGATGCTTTGGGTCATAATTGTACAACAGTTACAATTGTCGGTGTCATGTCTTTTTTGTTGGTGGAAATGGCAGTACATGTCTAGGTTAAAGTTGAGAGGTACGGAGTTTGATAGTGGTTTGGGATCTCGGGGTTTCATCCGGCCTTGTCTTTGTGACTTCTCAAATACCCTTGATAGGGGTCTGTCAAGGTTGGAAATCGATGGTTACGGATGGCAGCAACTTCAGAGGGAGTGGGTTTTGTTCCTGAAGGTCCTCTTGAAGTTCTATTATTTTAGCTGTAATATTTTATGTTTTCGGCTTCCTCCTGCTCTATATCCATAACTGTCTCCTTTAGCTGTCAGAAGTCTGAAATCATAGAGGTCATTATTCTCAACTTGTTATAAATGTAGGGTTTAGTGCCTTTGACTATCATATTGATCTGATCATTTTCTAAGGGCTGCGTCTGCATCTTCAAAAGTTGGTTTCTCCAGCCGTTCATATTATCGTTGAAATTTTCGTAAGGTTTTTGTTTGGTGTTCTCCAAGTCACAGAGTGACATTTCTATCTCCATATCTGTGACGTATTGGTTCAATAAGGTTTTTGCTAAGGCCTTCTAATCATCTCTTATTTTCTGCTCAAGGATATGGTACCACATTACCGATGCTCCTTCCAATGACATCCCAAATATCTTCTGCACTTGACGTTGGGATAACCTAGTTGAACTTATCAGAGAGATATAATATCGTAAATGAACTTTTGGGTCTCCACTTCCATTGAACTTCGCCATTTCGGGCATCTTGAACTGGGTAGGCAATTGTTCCTTGAATTCCATGGCCTTGTAATCTAGTATGTCTTCATGTTTTCCCTCATTTTTTGAGTAGCTACCTCCATCTATTCCTTCAACCTCTGCAGCTCAGCATCGACTTATGACTTGGGCATCGTTTTTGCCGTATATTCCGTCATCTATTCCATATCATCTAAGACGGGGCCTTTTTCAATCTTACTTTCGGGCTCCTCACGTCTCTTCTTATTAGTTTCGGCCCCCGCTGTCTATATTGTTGTTTGATTGGCCATAGCTCTTATCAAAAATTGTAGTTGTTCCGCTAATTTGTTCACAGTGTTTTCAAGTTGATCCATCATGAGCTCTTGTTGTTGGCCATTTATGTGCTACTCGTGATCAGCTTCTTAACTATTCTCCCTAACCCAATGCTCTACTATGATGGATGCATTCACGAACGGTAAACATGATGCATGAAATACAGGGTTTTTTCACTCATCATACATCATTACACTCTTATCTCTCCCGCACACGTGGTGAGTCAATATTTTTCCTAGGTTTGGGTTAGCTTATGCACCAATGGGAAGTACATAAGCTCGTTCTCTCCAATGGTAAGAGGATAAACCTTGTCTACTTCGGTTCTATTCCATCTTTAAAAGAAAAAGACCGCCTATTTATAAAATGACTAAGCCTAATATCGGGATCGTACCATTATTTAAAGATGAAGAATTGGACCCTTAGTAATCACGGTTATTTGGAATGGGCCAAGAAGTATTTAGGAATGTCAAAGTGGGCCAAGCCAAAGCGTACTTTTTTCGAATGAAAGTCAGTGTGAATATCAGACTCATATCTTAGCATATATGGATTATAAATAAATACTCTAGGTCCAACAAGGTTTTCATACATTATGGCCCAGTGATATTTCAAAGCCTCTTGACCTTATTATTATGGGATGCAAACTTGTCCCAGTTGAAAAGGCCCAACAAGTTTTACATCTCGCATCAAAATGTCAAATGACTCCAAATAGTTAAGGCCCAATCACAAGCACTAGGGAGGCTTTTCCTATGGAAAACAACTACTGATTCCTATGTGGGCTTACCAAGGGTTCGACTTAGGCTGTCATCGGCAAAAAGGGTTTCCACAACAATCTCCCCATCCAAGGTTCAAACGACCAAGTGAACACACCTTTTTTATACCTAAGGATACGACTTATCCATAACTAGGTCTCCTCATCCAGGGGTTCGATCAACCCAATGGACGAACCAATATTCAAGGACACATGCCAATAAGTGATGGTCATCATCACATACCAATCCACCACTTGAGTGAAAGTGATTTCTCGATATGTAACGCCATCGAGGTTTGAAGGGTATGCAAAAAGAATGAAGAAATGATTTACCTCAGTCTCGCCAGGGATACTACAAGGTAATTTTTTGGGCTGATTCTCTATCCCTGGTGGAGTCGCCATTTGTAGAAGTAAATCGGGATTTACCGCTATGTCTATGACATCGCCGACCACTACGCCGTTGGGCTTGCAGCTCGTAAAGAGTAAATATAATCCCATTGGGGATTAATCGGAGAATAAGTGAGTCGCCACCCAGTATGAGACACTAGGAATGATTTAAGGTCTCACTACACCCCTCACAAGACCTTAAACCCGTTTGGGTTCGGAATGGTCCCTTACTGATGCCAGTATAATATCCACGCTTAAAAGATGATCCACATGTCTTTATAATGCAATCAGACACAAATAGCTTATATAGCCCACAGTAGTTATAACACCAATGAACGCGATAATAAAATGAAATAATGAACAGAATGAACTTGGCCAGATATATACAGGATCCGGCCGGATATACATACTATATCTTTAAGCCCGGCTGAACTTGCATGGAGTCTGTCCAGACATAGATGACACCCGACCTGGATCTGGCTGCTTTTAGGGTTTTTTCTTCTTCCAGCATTGAACCTTACAACTTTTTCGAACTTTTCAGGTGTGTTCCCATAAAAGACTCATCATCGGACTATGTGCAAAAATGCATTATAGACACCATGAAACACAAATAGAGCATAATCTTTTTAAAAAAGCTTACTAGAAATTGGTTCAAGTTACATTCATCTTACCCAGTTATTTGAAGACATTTAATTTTAATGTTTTAATTTATTTTTTATTGGATTAGGCTAAATTAGGGCTTGGGCGTGAGGTTTATTAGAGTGGTGTGGGCTTTTAAATCTTAATTAGATTAGGATTTTGTTTTAGTTTCCTATTTGGATTTTTGAATCTTTGTTAAAATAGAATTTTTGTTTTATTTTCCTATTTGAATTTTGAATCTTTGTTAAATTATGATTTTATTTTAGTTTCCTATTTGGATTAGGGTTTCTAAGACTTATTATATAATGTGGTCTTATACATTAATAAAATCAGAATTTCCACACTAAAAATTATTGCTATTGTCATGAGCATTGAGAGAGAGAGTAAATTTCTCTTGTTCATTAAATTGAATACCCGATTTATCAAAGGGGTTGCATCTCTTGTGGCGTCCAACTGCAAGCAAGGTTTCTTTCTTGATTCTGAAATGGTTTTCAAAGGTAGTTTCTTTGAGGGTCTAATCCTATCTTAAAAGGGGTTTTGTTCTTGTAAAAAATTAATTCGCGATTCTTGGGGTTCGCACAATTAAGTGGGGTTACCTATGACTTGATCCTACGCTGATTTCCATCATAAAGCCAACCAAATTTTTCCAATTAACAATCATAAATTTGGAGACAAATCAAGTGCAGTATTTGATCATTGAAGGACCATGACAGCATTCAGCCTTTGACAATCAAAAACAAAATGTTTCCACAGCTAAAAAGTTATCTAGATCCACACGTCTTTTTACTGTTTAAAAATGTTCCCATAGTCTTTATTTAAGGAGGGTTTTACTGACGTATCTCGGTACTGAGTATCGAGTAATGGAGTTGAAATCTGAACAATTGAACTTGAGACAAGATTATTGAACTTGAAATTTTTATCATTCAACTTATAATTGATTCATGTTTCATGTTCAATACTAGAAATTTCAAGTTCGATTGTCATGGTTACAACTTGAATATACCCTATATGCCAATCTTTTATAAGTGTTTACAAGTATCCCTGAAAAAAAGTCTCTTCTTTATGTTATGAAAATTGTAGGACAGGTTAATTTTCTTTTTCCTTTTTAGATGTTAAGACCATTAGTAAAAGGAAAGAAAGTTGAAAATGATGTTGTATAAATCCATTATAGTGATTCTGTCTCCAAAAATCAGAATTGAATTTTTTAATTATTTATTATTATTATTTTTGGTGTCTATCTTGATTCTTTCAATTCAAAATATGCTAGTGGTATCCAGTACAAGAAGTGGAAGTATTAGATAATGTTTACAAGTTATAGTGTAACCTGCTAAAATTCACTTTCCATATACTCTATATTCAAAATATTTGAAATTATTCTTCATTTTTGCCATTCCATCAACCACAAAAAGCTTGTAAAAGAGAACCCCACATGATTGAAATTGTAATCCATGCCCATTCCTGACTTCCTTTTTCATTTCTTATTGAAATATTTTAATCTCTTCACCTAGAGCATCAACTTGTATTGCTTCATGCCTACACATACATACATACATACACCATTTATTTATTTAAGGGATCCCACTTTTGGCTTTCTTCACTACACAAAGATAAAGAACTTATATTTCCTCAAATCAATGTCAATGACTTAAATGTTATGTTCTTCAAATAGAAAAACAAAAACCCTTCCAAGGACTCAAAAATCATGCAGCTGAGTGAGCCTGAATTGTTATTATTATAAGATTTTATTGGTAACAATACCTTTCATTTCAGGCTGTCCCCATTTCTTTTGCTGATTGCCTAGAAGTGAAATTCAAGCTTCAACATTCTCTTTGAAGGACGAACTATGGAAGTTTTGAAGAAACTGGCTTCGTTTATCGTTCCTGCAAGTATCATCATCATTTTTCTTCTACCATCTCTTAGTTCTTCTCTTCAACCTGAAAAAAGAAACACTCAAAAGGTACTTGGTTTAATCTTCTGTTGCACATTCACACACACACACATATACACACAGAGTACAGTTTTGTATTGTTACTGTGTTTTCTAATGAAAGAACTGTGATTTTGCCTGGTCATAACAGATGAGTCCTAAATTGCTATCTGAGGTTACAGTCCATGCATTCCTGCTTTGGGCTTCAATGGGGTTCCTCATGCCTGTTGGAATACTCATGATCAGAATATCAAACAGAGAGGAATGTGGACAAAGACTCAGAATCATTTTCTATGCTCATGCAATTTCACAGGCAAGTTTGTTTGTTCTTGTTCACTTCATCAAATAGTTCATTACCACTTTTTAACTTTCAAAACTTTTAACATTATTTAATACACAGGATGATGCAACTTTTAGGCATTACTTTTCATTTTGATAGTAAAGTAAAATACTTCCCGATCTGCAACAATTTTACATATAAAACCCACAACAAAAGTTGATTAAAGGGATTATCATGAATACTTGAGAGGCAAGAAAAGACAGATTATAAAATAATAACTGATTAATTAGCAACTCATAATTTTCGATCTTATAAAATTCAAATGAACTTAAAATCATGAGACATAATAATAACATTAGGTGTTGCAATTATCCAGTTATAAATCACACAACTCAACATGAAAAGATATCTTACACATAAGAGTATAACTTACAGAAATGTTTACCTCATGATAAGTAGTTCTCTGTTTAAAACAGACACTTGCCTTACTTCTAGCCACAGCGGGAGCTGTACTCTCAATCAAAAACTTCAACAATGCCTTCGACAATCATCATCAGAAAATAGGTGTGGCATTATACGGTATCATTTGGTTGCAAGCCCTAATAGGAATCGTACGGCCACAAAGGTAAGCCTTCAATATTCTCCATCATAGAACATTAACATTTCTCAAGTCATTTCATTTTTCTTTGAACCTTTCACAATTCTTCTCTACAGGGGATCAAAAGGAAGAAGTTTATGGTTTTTTGCACACTGGGTTCTAGGAACTACGGTATCTCTGCTGGGAATACTCAACATATATACTGGATTACAAGCCTACCATCAAAAGACATCGAGAAGCATAAGCCTTTGGACAATAATTTTCACCGCTGAGATCTCTTTTATTGTATTCCTTTACCTGTTGCAAGACAAATGGATGTATATGCAAAAGCAGGGAGTGATTTTGGGAAATGAAACAAGAAGGCCCCATGGCCATGATAAAGAGATTTTACCACTAGACTAGCCAAAAGAATTGTGGACACAGACTTGTTGAAAAAGCATATGAATTAATAAGACTTCATTAACCTAACATGGGATTCTCTTCACTTTCTCATACTTGCTACTTTTCAGAATTTTTAATCCTGAGGAGGACCACATAAAGCATTGGCGTTTTGACGGAGATTCCTATGAGTAAGATGAATTAAAGGTGTTTTTCTGATTTTCTTTTTCCTACTCCCTTGATTATCTCCTGTAAATTACCTATTTGTTTGAAGGTATTAATTAAATTGGATCCTACTGTAGGTAATACATAGCCTATTTCAATTTATTGTATAATCTTTCAGCTTCTTTTCTTATCCTTTACCAATAACTATCTCAAGTGGACACATGTTCTATTTGAAGTTAAAGAGAAAAAACAGAACTGAAAATTCATGCATCAGTTTACAGGGCTTCTTATAACAATTTATCAGAGCAAGAACCACTATAATAAATAATAATTATGGAATTTTCTTTTTGAAAGATATAACACCTCAATAAATCTATTCAAAACAGAAGAATACAACAAATAGTTTAATCCAGTATCTAAGCACGGTCTATGGTTGAATAGGAGTACCCATAGAAAGAGTAAATTGGTAGAGTAAGATCAACATAGCCTGGGACATAGCCAAAACAAATTGTCAAAAAATTTGGGATTCCAAGTGCTATGAGACAAAGAAGAATGATTTCAATCAGGAAGAAGACAGATTTACATGTTTCCACTTAGTCAAAGCATCTAGATGTTGAGTTACTGTTAGTCTGAAGTCACCTCCACTGTTTTCAGGAGTCTTTGTTTTCTATTATTAAAGTTTCATGTAATCATTTTACCAGGAGAAATTCAAATTTATAAGAGACTATCCAATGATAAAGTTATGAAAGAGAGTATCCCAGTATCGGGGTTTCAATAAATAGACAATTATTTCAGGAATTCTACGTCAACATTTTCCACTACTGCTGCTATAGCTTCAACAACCCACCAAATCCTTTAAACACACATTCCAGAACATCACATAAGTATTGGAAAATAATGCAAGTGAAATATTAAATCTTGTCGATAATAAACAATAAAACAGTACCAACAACATTATTTTTTGTTCATAAACTTCCCCAATTGTTGTTGTGGCTATGTTGGTTTTTGACAGATGGTGATGAGGATAAGGAGGCAGGTTGGGGTGTTTACCAAATGGCAGAAAAAAAAACTAAAAACAGAACCTAGCTACCATTAGCATGAGAAGTGGATCTAAATTTCAAGGGGAAAAAGGATAAAAACTATTTGTATTGCCTAGTGGATACCTGTCCCATGAGATCAAAAGTTCGAAGAGATAACATTCTCAGCTGTTGATAATTTTCCACGGAAACAACACATTGTACGCAAAATAATAATAATAATAATAATAATAATAATAATAATAATAATAATAATTCTTTTGGAGCAATCTTATAAAACTCAATATGTTGCCAACTTGCCATCAGAGTGTAACTAACTCACACAGACAGGGTGTATAGCAAACTTTAGAGGAAACTATCCAAATTGCTATCAAATACTTAACAGCTCATATACAAGTAAATGTGAACTTTTATACAGTAGATAATAACCATCTGTCATGGAAAAAGTTGAATGTAACCAGTTAATACAGCAATTCCTAGTATAATAACAGGTGGAAGAATAATAAATGCCCCAATAGTGGCAAAGAAAACTGAATCATTCCTCTGAGACACTTCATTCAAGTAAGCCTGTCTTCTGATGTTTCTCTTCTGTGAGACAGTTAAGAACTTGGCACTAACCTTCTTCAAATTTTTACCCAATGGAATGCTGAAGTCATCATCTCTATCCCCAACGAATTGACTGAGTTGATCACGAATTGTAAGTTTTCGAGAGCTGCCATTACTCTCATAACCTATTCATTAAATAGAAAGACCTTGGCTCAGTTATGTAGAAGTAATTTTTTTCCCTCAAGAGAGAAATGTAAATACTTTTGACATAAGGAAGGGATAATATTTACATACCCTCAAGTGATGAGCTAGAGGAAGTGAGTTGTTCCAAGAGACCCAGCTGTATCTTTGCTGAAGACGAGGACCCTATGGCAAAAAAATGTTTAAAGACACATTAGATTCTGCAATAAAAACAATGGGCCTGATGAATATACTCCGAAATTTACAATTCAATATCATCATACAATATTGTTACAGTCATCGTTATAGAATTGAAAGGCATGTAAAAAATACGGGTGTCCTTGTCAACTATCAAGTACAGTGAATCAAAAGCTTCAAGCAATTTGTTCTTGTATGACAACTGCTGATCATTAATATGCCCTAAGTGTAAATAGCTCAAAAGCTGCAGGCTTGTGGTAGTAAATTATCTCAGTCCTCATGCAAAATTTTCCCTCTTTCTACGCCCACCAGGTGTTTGATATTAGCTCTAGCAGAATTTAAAGTGGCAATTCTTCTGCCTATGACAAAATAATTATAAAACTTAGTACAGCCCGATCATGAAGTCATTTTTTATCCCACTCCCACTATTCATGCTATATTTCCAAAACCCATATGATATATATAAACCAATACACATCCAATGAACTCTAATAAAACTAAACCCATTTCTTATTTCTTCAAAACATAAACAATTCAAGTCAAATAACAATATCTAAACTAATAATACCAGATAAAGAAGCAGCAGGAGGAGGATCCTCTTCTGTAACGCCGCCGCCACCGCCTTCAACTCTTTCGGATTGAGCAAAAGTTTTACATGAAGCTGAAGGAGGGCGGAGCTTGCACAAGTGCTTGTGATTTGGAATCACAAGATCATAACAACGCTTTGGTTGAAGCGAAGCAGCTATGATATTCAAGGCCATCCTATTTGTTGTCCTTTTAACTGTTTCTACCCAAATAAATTATCAATCTTTTGAACTTCTCATTTTTGTTTTTATTTTATTTTTTGGTTTTCTTTTCTTTTATTGTGGCCTCTATTGAGTTTTAAAATTCTGTTCATAACAACCTCCTTTATTTGATTGGCGCAATTTTTGTCCCATATATTTAAATATCACCCAGAGTCATGATTGTCTACGACTCATGTCCATTTAGGTAATGATGTGGCTCGCAATAACTGGATACTTCATTTAAATCGTTTATTTATTTATTTTTTTCCCACTATCTCTAATTTTTATCTAAATCTTTAAAATTTACTTTAATATATATGGTAGACTTTTTATAATACGTAATAGATAAAAATAAATTATAGATTCTATAAAAACATTAGATTATCTTTTTCTCTCTCATTCACATTAATATATTTTTGTTTTTCTCATAATTTATTGAAGATTTGTTGTATAATAAAGATTAGGAATTGTGTTACAATTAGTTGACATCTGATAGAAAATGGACATTTAGGCGGTGTGTGGTTGGGAGGAGAAGAGAGGAAATGAAAGGAAAAGAGATGAGAGGAGGGGAGAGGAAATATTCAACAGAACTCAATTTATCAACTAAATTTTTCATCTTCATAAAATACTCAGAGATCGACATAGATCTTTTCCTTAAGGTATTAAGTAGACATTTAAGATTTGTAACCCTAGTCTTGGTTTGAGAACCAAAATTTTGATGCAAGATATTCCACATATCAAATGATGTTTTGCAATTCAACACTAGAATTAATATTTCAACATTCATGGTAGACATAAGCCAACTCATTATGAGTTGATCTTGTTTTTTTTCCAATTCAAGAGTTCTATGTTTTCAGGAGTTACCTTATTAACATCTCTGGATCTTTGATCACTGAGATGATCTGGATATGGCTTTGATTCATCAACGAAAGCTTCAAGTCCATTTCCTCTCAGTGAATACAGTACTTGAGTTTTCTATAGAAGATAATTAGATGTATAAAGCTTGACTGGAACTGCAAAATAAAAATTGGAAGAAATTGATGAAGCAGGCTGAGTAGCTGCAGGATCAGGCAAAGGAACACTTGTGGAAGCTGGATTTTCCATATATCTAGCTCTGATACTAAGTCAAAGTTTCACTTTTAGTTAATAGATCTTGTTTGGCTAGTGAGAAAATCTGCTAAGAAAATGAAGGAAACATTTTCAATGAGAGATTGCTCACTAGAGGTATTTTCATTCTTATCAAAATTAGTAACAACACTAGGCCATCATTTATAATTGGTTTGTAAATATAAGAAACAGAATAACTGATAAATAATTATGGAGGGAAACTATAACAACCTGTAATTGTCTAACTAATTCTGTAGACGTCAGTAATCCTCAATAAAGCTTTGCTTATCATACACGTCAGCAACCTTGCAGCACACATCAGTAACTTTGGCTTACTGGAACTGGACTGCCTGCTCATTTTAACATCCCCTCAAACTCAAGGTCTAGGGAGAGAACATTGAGTTTGTTTCGCAGATAAAAGAAATGATATGCTCCCAAAGGCTTTGTGAGAATGTCAGCTACTTGATATGAACTGGGCACATTTTGAAGAACAAGATCTTTATTGGCTACATGATCACGAACAAAGCGTTGATCTAATTCAATATGCTTTGTACGAGCATGATTGGTTGCTAAAGTCTCTACACTTTTATTATCACAATATAGGACTGGTGTAGGATAGGAAGTTAGACGTAGCTCTTGAAGTAGCTAAGTCATCCAAAGTAGCTCTGAAGTTGCAACAGCAAAATCTCTATACTCTGCCTCAACTGTGGATCTAGATACTACCTGCTGCTTCTTAGAAGACCAAGATACAAGATTATCACCAATATAGATACAATAAGCTCCTACTGACTTTTTATCATCCAAGTCAACACCTTAATCAGAATCTGAGCATACTCTTAAGGCCAAAGAACCAGAGGCATAGAACTGCAATCCATAGGAAGCAGTGCATTTAAGGTACATTAACACACGTTTACATGACTGCCAATGAAGGTCAGATGGAGCAGTAAGAAATTGACTCAATTTATGAACATAAAATGTTATATCTAGCATAGTTAAAGTAACATATTGCAAAGCTCCTACAATACTTTTGTAGAGAGTTGGATTATCAAAGGGTTTGCCATTGTCTCTAACCAACCTAGTAAGTTGGGACATTGGTGTAGAGATCCTCTTGCTATCCAACATATGATCTTGTTTAAGTAGGTCTCTGATATACTCCATTTAAGATAGATGGAGGCCTTCCACTGAGGGGGAGACTTCTATGCCCAAAAAATAATTGAAGTCGCCAAGATCTTTTAGAGCAAACTCTTGATGAAGAGAGGTAATTACTAAATTCATAGCAGTGGAATCAGATCAAGTGATGAGGATATCATCAACATAGATAAGCAAAAGTACCATTCCAATATAGGTGAATCTGAAGAATATAGAAGTGTTTGCTTTGGAGGCTGTAAATCCCCACTGAACCAATACATGCTTAAGCCTGTCATACCATGCCTGTCACAACATGCCCTTGGTGCTTGCTTGAGGCCATAAAGAGCCTTCTGAAGTTTGCAAACATGATTAAGAAAAGATTGATCAAAGAAGCCTTCAAGTTGGTGCATATAAACATCTTAAGTAAGTACACCATGAAGAAAAACATTGTTAACATCCAGCTGTCTAAGAGGCCACTGATTCATTACTGCTAAACTGATGATAACTCTAATGGTTGAAGCCTTTACAACAGAACCGAAGGTCTCAAAGTTATCGATCCTATAAGTTTGATGGAAACCCTTAGCTACCAGTCTTGCCTTATACTTGAAAACAGTTCCATCAGGGTTATATTTAACCCTAAATACCCACTTATTGCCTACAAGTTTAGTAGCTTCTGATATAGGCACCACTTTCCATGTATGGTTTCTTTGCAAGGCAGTAAATTCTTCATGCATTGCAGTTTTCCATTTCTCATCTAGTAAAGTTATTTTGACATAAGTTGGTTCAATGGAACACTGGCTGCTAAACATGTTTTGGGCTTAAAAATGCCAGATTTAGATCTAGTTGTCATATGATGAGTTGGAGCCGGTGTGGGGTGAGATGAGGAAGGTTGAGAGGTAATGTGAGTAGTAGAGGATGATGAGGTAGGAATAGGATCAGGTTCTGGGGTTGAGGCTGTGATGTCTAGGCTTAAAGGGTCTGGAACAGAAGCTGCACTATTCTGTGATTGCTGGAGATCTGATGCTGAGACTACTGGTCTATTAGTGGTGTTAGAGAAACTGACAAGTGGTACTGATATAAGTGAAGAATTAGCAGAATTAGCAATGGTATCAGATATGGAAGTGTCAGGAAAGAGAATTGGAAATGGGATTTCTGTTTCATTGAACTTGACATTTCTTGCAATGTAAGTTTTACCATTAGGATGAAGACACTTATACTCCTTGTGAATAGGACTGTACCCAATGAATACACATTTCTCAGTATGAAAACCTATTTTGTGCATGTTGTAAGGTGTCAACAAAGGAAAACATGAAGAACCAAAAGTTTTAATTAGATCATAGTCTGGTTTTGAAGAATGGAGCTTCTCAAAAGGTTAGATATTGTTGTCTGTTTATGAGATAAGAAGAGGTATGAAAGGCTTCCCACCAAAAATATAATGGCGTGTGAGCTTGAGCTAGTAAGGTTAAACCAGTTTCCACTAGGTGTCAAATTTTCTTTCCACAATGTCATTTTGATTGTGTATAAGGGCAGTTATTATTAGGGTTGGTGCTCCGAGTGCCAATCCGGATCGTATTTATGTCAGATTCATAAATACGAATAATTGTATTTTCCATAATATTACTAATTTTAGTGGTAGCACCCTTGTCTTTTATACACCTATTCGATCTAATTAAGATTAGTTATCTGATTACAATTGGATCGAAACTGAATATGGTTCAGTGATAAGTGTATATTAGACAAAGACCCTAGGATTTACAATATAGTGTGCAGTTACAACGTGGTTTGTAATTGACATTGGGAAGCGCACCATTAGTTGTATATCCTTAAATAAAGTTTCTGGTCAAGATTTACTAACATGGGTCAGTTAGTAAAATCCGATGAAACCAGTACATGTCGTATATCGTGAATTGGTCCGATGGTTTATCCTAGTGAACCATGAGTCTCGGGAGACTCGTATAGACATGTAGGTGTTTATTTGATAAGACATTGAACGACTCATTGAAGGTTTCCTAATAGATGGTACACCAAAGTCAATAGGAACCTTCTCGAGTTGAGCGAGCATAGTGGTCCTTCGACTTGAGATACCACTGTGGATATATAAGTTATCCTCCACACTTTGATGGCAGTCACGTCAACGATGTATTCATGATCAGACCTCCGCCTGTTCGTTGGGTGTGGACTGATGCTCATGATATCCTGTGCGTATCAAGATAGGATTTGTCAGTCCTGTGTACAGGGCATAGGCATCCTCACGTGTTTACGATCCAGTAAATCCATGGCCGTGGTATAACTTCGGAAACCAGTTCCGAGTGTTATTTAGAGATCGTAAATTAAAAGTCGACTGTATTATACCGAACAGAGTTGACGTTCTGATCTATATCCCATGTATAATACGGATAGCCTGTGACGAAGGGATTATACGTATGCTATGACCTCGACTTGTATAGTTTAGCGAGATTATCCGTGGTCGTCATAATCCATGAGTGGGTGGATTATGGACACGAAATTGGATTTCGTGACGGATAAACCTAAACTTAGAGAGTCCCACAATATGAAGTGTACTCGTTGAGCACTTGGGCAACTCGATATGAATAATACGGATTATTCATAATACTTCACCGGATTAAATGAGTTAATTCGGATCGTTTAATCGTTAAACAACAACACATGCAATTAGGGGATTTTGTCCGCTAATAATTATTGTGTATTTGTATTTGATACATAATTCGATTAGATACACATTAATTATTCATCAAATGAGATTTTGACACATGCCATAAATATATATATGTATTTGTTATTTATTCTAAATAAAATACATATATAATAATTATTTCATTAATTAATTATTTTGATATTTAAATTGTTAAATGTTTTAATAATTAATTAATAAAATGTTTCATAAATGCTATGATACATGTTCAATTATTATTGGATTTTGTGGCATGTTTTGGATAAACTTTATATGTGTCAAAATGTAATTTGATAATATAAAGTTGAATGCATTAATTTGATTTTTTTAAAAAAAGGACAAAAATGCCCCTTGTCTTCCAACTTCGTTTTTTATATATAAAAAAAAGGGGATTTGATTTTCTCTCTCTTGTTCATTTTCTCTCCACTGCCGAAACAAGAAGAACAAAAACCCACAAATTTTGTTTGATCAAAACATGAAAGAAAAGGAAGAAAAATCAAGAAAAAGTTTGGAGGATTTTCGGAATTAAAGGTAATTCAATATTCCTTTGAGCTTGAAATTTGATTTTTTATTTTCTTGATGAACTAGTATGATTCTAGGGTTTCTTTTTCTTTTAGAATTTGGGGCTTTTTGTTTGGTGGTTGGAATTGGAAGAATATGCATGTGTGAAGTAATAAATTGGATGAAATTGATGAATTTTGTATCCAATTTTGTTCAAATTGTCTTGGACAATAAGTTGTCATTCTAGAGTGTAAAATCCACTCATTTTATGCCTAGAATTGTTCTAGAGTGATTCATATGTGTGGTGACTTGATTTGGTGTGTTGATTAATTTGATTAATTATGGATATTTGGATTAAAAGCATGAAAAATGGCAAATTCAGTTTCTGCTACAGGTCTGAGTTTGATTCTGATTTTTGTGATGAAATTGATGTGTTTAAAATGTAATGGATGTAATTTGGGAGTCGGCACAATTTCCGGAAAGTGTTTCGGAGTTGAAATAAGCAAAAACGGCCAAAAACGGTGTTACCGGGTGGATTTTGAGCCAACCGGGTAACGGCTGTGAAAACAGTGATTCCGCCACTGTTCTGGCAGCCCGTGTACTGCCCCGACACTATTGGAGCTGACCTGGGCAGTTTCCATAAGTGTCGGGTAGTCGGTTCGGTCAAAAACGCGTTTTAGGCAATTTTGCAGAAAAACAGTTTTCGTAAAAGTTTCGCGAGTTTTCAACTATATTTATATTAATATATGATATTAAATAAATTGGTTTAGGTAATATATGAATAAATTATTCATATTAGATATTGAATAATTTATTCGGTATTTTGAAAAGTTTTAAAATACGATATCGCCCGGACCCGCGCTTCCGCTGCGCCCAATACCCAAAACCCCAACAAAAATGGTATCAGAGCAGGTCTGATGCTTCATCTATTACATTAATCATGCTTGATATTTGATATGAAATCCAATTTTAATGTCCGCACATGCAAGTTATCTAAATATGTTTCTTTACTTTTTGATTCGACGCTAACGGAAATGTAATGAAATTTAATAGTTAAATTGAATTATATTCCCTAAGGTTGAATTGAAATGTTTAGAAAATGATTTAGATTAAAATTCGGCATTGGATGTAGAATATAACTCCCGTAGGAAAATCCCCGCTTTTAAATATGGCTGTAAAGTAACGTGTATTGGATACATATTTCTTGGTCCGCCTTGCCAGTACGGATGCAAATGATTTCCTGATGCTATAGTTATATCGTGCCAAAGCTGTGCAATTATTGTTGATGGTAGTTCATTTGCGTCGGTAGAACTTATATGATAAGAGACAAATTCAAGTGAAAATGGAAATCCTGAACGTGCCAAAGCTGTCAGGACTACACCGGTAGCTTGAGTTTGTCATTGACAAGTGTAGCCTTGATACGCCTCCCTGTGAACGTGCCAAAGCTGTCACAGCGAGAAACGGTCAGGACCAAAACCAGGAGTCACTTGTGAGTGATTGACAATGAGTTGTCTACCTAATGAATATACGTAGGCGAGAACGTGCCAAAGCTGTGAGTCGAAATATATTCATGGGATCCTACTCTCACTATGGAATTCGATTTAATTATTGAATTCCCGTTGTCCGTTGGGGATTACGGTATTACGTAAAGTAGTGGGAAACAGTGCTGAGTTTAAAATCCATAACTTAAGCAGTGTGTAATTTTATGGAAAATTCTGCTTCGTTTTCTTTTTATTCTATATTGTTTATAGAATTATGCTTCTAATCCACTGCATGTCTATTATTAGAATATGTTTTATGAATTTACTTATGGTTGCATAGTTCTAGAATAGGTTATAGAAAGACCGTAGACTTAGATATTGTTAGATTAGATGAAACCATTGGAACTGTTGTTCCGATTTTCTTTTGAAAATCAAGATGGTTTGTGACTTAATTTCTAAGTCACGTTAGGTAATCTAAATAGATATTTGTGTTTAGATATGATAATCTAGTTAGAATTGTTTCTTATGCAGAAAAGAATTGACTTGAATAGTTCATGTCTCGAGATTCTTGACTGGCATAAGAAAATCCATTTAGTATTTGTTTATCTTATAATGACGTTTCTTGGCTTTAGCGACTTTTAGAAGTCACGTGTCTGACACAGTTTGCTAATCAATTATTTACAATCGTTGTGAATAATTGAACGCAAATTATAAACTTTAAGAAAGGAGATGCATATAGTTGTGTATGGAGAATTTTGATTCTTACAATACGACAATTATATGTATTGGATACCGGATCTCCCGTCTAGTTATTTAAAATAATATTCAATAACTGTTTTGATATTTGATACCAGAACTTGTGACTATTGGATAGTTACTTGTTCTGTAAAAATAGTTACATATTTTAAAGTAACTAGTAGTGTCATTAATGAAAGATAAACATTAAGAAAAATATTCGGTTAACTAAATGACTTAGAACTGTGATTTATGAGTTTTTATCACATAAGCATTTGATACTTGTTCCGTATGGTAAAGGATGGTCTGATACGAGATCACACCATATATCCTTATCTATTTAATGAATATTGTATTCAGGTTGTGATTAAATCTCATTTAACCAATGATCGTCATTGGATCACCGATTTATTAAACTAATACATTGGATGTGTGTAGTTTGATGAATTAATAATTGCCTTAGATAGTTTTCTATGCTCCGTAACTTAGTTAATGATTTGTCATGACTTAGTTACTGTTTCTAATAGAGAACATGTTGAACGTCTTTAATTGACTTTCATTATGTCTCTGATGAAACGTAAATGAAATATTTTGAATGGTTCAAAGATATTCTATTTGAAGTGTTGAAAAACTATAAAATTCATTGCGCGTCTTTGAATTATTCGAAGGTGTTTGATTTGATCAAACACATGAATTTAAGGCAATTAGTTCTGAAGTTATTTAATGAATAAGATTCTTACTCAATATTAAACTTCCACGATTCCATTGTGATGGAACTGGTCAGTGGGAGTTATCAAATCTTATATGATTTGATTCGAGGATATTGAATGTTACCGAATTAGTTTTCAATGCTTTTGGGGTTATGCTCCAGTAACACTAATTCATCTCTTTAATTTAAGTTCCATTTGTTTCTATAATTACATATATGATATGTATACTAGAAAATTCGAATCTTGAAAAGTTTAAGATTTGAACCTTTCTTTTGTATAATGGTTATATAATTGAAAGTATTTATGCCTCGGAGGTACGAGTGAAAGGTTTATCATTTATTCTATTTAACAGAATATTGTATTCTATTTAATAGAATATTTTTTCTACGATCCCGAGTAATAAAATTATTTTATTACTTGGTGGTCGACATTGGATGTTGACGATTGTAGAAAGGACTTGACTTAGTAAAGTCAAATGAGAGAGTGATAAACTGTAATGGAACTACATAATTAATAAGAAGAAAATACCCTTAGACATCTTCCGTACTAGTCCAATAGGATGTCAGAATCATTTACGAAGTATTTGATACTTAATGATTCTGTTGTTTTCTTATTGAAGAAAATTATCCTATGACTCATAGTGGGAGCGATATTTGATATCGAATTCGGATATTAGCATTGAACCATAGATCTAAGATTGTTCATGGCTTACGACGATCAAGTTTTGAACTTGATTAAGCTTTCGTTATGAATTGTTCATAAAATGTGCAAATTGTTTGCGCAGCGAAAGCAAAGTGAGCTTGATAAAAGTTTGACCTTTATAGTATGACAGTGAGAAAGGTTACACTCAATAGTCTATTGTAGATTCTGAGGAAGTTTGTCTCTTGTCGTACTATTTGGACAATTAAGGGTCTGTTGGTTAATGTTGATATTAAACCATGATTTTGGCTAAAGAATGCAAAATGGCGTTCTTGAGTGATTTCTTCGAATGAAAAATCTGTTGTGATTTCTTTGTTTGAAGAGTTCATTCTAGAATGGCCCTAGAGTTTGTATTCTGCTAAGATCACAGTTTGATATACTAGCTTATGGAGCTTATTGTAGACTCAGATAAGCTTTCCGGAAAATTTGTGTTCTCTGATTTTGATGTGAGCCAGATTGTCTGGTTTTATCAAAATATAAAGAGTACATATTTGTCAATAGGATCAGTGGGAGCATACAAATTTCTTTCTAGTATTATATATCCTTAAGTATTCTTTTCTCCGTGGAAGTAGTAGGAGTAGTCTCTGATATATCTGATATAAAGTTTTATATATGATATAAAACTAAGAGACTTGTGAAAGACTCTCATTAATCGCATATTAGATATGATCTAATAAACGACACAACGACACTATCTGTATGACAATTAGTATAACTGTTTGACAGTTAACGTGTCTTTTATGTATATAGTATTCATCTTTCGTAAAGGATGATTCTTTTCTCGAAAGAGAGATTGATTAGAATATCTAGTCAATTCTATGCATCATTGGATGATGGCGTAATGAATGCTATATCATGTGCGATTAAAGATATCAATCTAATTGTAATTGTTACAAGTTATTTTGATATGTTGCAGACCGTATGATGGTTCTAGAACAAGTTCTTTGTGATCTTTGAGATATTAAGAACGAGTTTCTCATTCATGGAGAATTTAGTCAGCAACTATAAGGTCATATTAGTTTTGAATTTAATTATGACATTAGATGGTCTATGTCACATAAAGTCAGAAAAGATGCAGTGGGAGTGTCACCGTTGGTTCTACTGAATTAGTGGAATCAGTTGCAACTTATGAAGTATTGACTTATGAAGTTGCAAAGTGACCTCAATGATTAGAGGTGTTGATATTAGTTTTGTGCTTGCGGTTGTCTGTAAAGTATTGGATTTGATATCTAAATACATAGATAACTCAGTAGCTATAGCACAATACTGATATAACATCTGAGTCATATTGATGTGGAATTTGGATTCTACAAAATATGAATGATGCTGGCTTACGAAAACGGTTGGGTTTGTTTGACAGACTCGATTTGTTAAAGCAGACTTACTTGTTGATGCCGACCTCTTGAGTGTCGGTGAGCTCTTGAGGACCATGAGTATGCGATACACATTGAGATGTGTATATGATACCATGGATTGACACTAGAGCAAGTGGGAGAAATTGTTAGGGTTGGTGCTCCGAGTGCCAATCCGGATCGTATTTATGTCAGATTCATAAATACGAACAATTGTATTTTCCATAATATTACTAATTTTAGTGGTAGCACCCTTGTCTTTTATACACCTATTCGATCTAATTAAGATTAGTTATCTGATTACGATTGGATCGAAACTGAATATGGTTCAGTGATAAGTGTATATTAGACAAAGACCCTAGGATTTACAATATAGTGTGCAGTTACAACGTGGTTTGTAATTGACATTGGGAAGCGCACTATTAGTTGTATATCCTTAAATAAAGTTCCTGGTCAAGATTTACTAACACGGGTCAGTTAGTAAAATCCGCTGAGACCAGTACATGTCTTATATCGTGAATTGGTCCGATGGTTTATCCTAGTGAACCATGAGTCTCGGGAGACTCGTATAGACATGTAGGTGTTTATTTGATAAGACACTGAACGACTCATTGAAGGTTTCCTAATAGATGGTACACCAAAGTCAATAGGAACCTTCTCGAGTTGAGCGAGCATAGTGGTCCTTCGACTTGAGATACCACTGTGGATATATAAGTTATCCTCCACACTTTGATGGCAGTCACGTCAACGATGTATTCATGATCAGACCTCCGCCTGTTCGTTGGGTGTGGACTGATGCTCATGATATCCTGTGCGTATCAAGATAGATTTGTCAGTCCTGTGTACAGGGCATAGGCATCCTCACGTGTTTACGATCCAGTAAATCCATGGCCGTGGTATAACTTCGGAAACCAGTTCCGAGTGTTATTTAGAGATCGTAAATTAAAAGTCGACTGTATTATACCGAACAGAGTTGACGTTCTGATCTATATCCCATGTATAATACGGATAGTCTGTGACAAAGGGATTATACGTATGCTATGACCTCGACTTGTATAGTTTAGCGAGATTATCTGTGGTCGTCATAATCCATGAGTGGGTGGATTATGGACACGAAATTGGATTTCGTGACGGATAAACCTAAACTTAGAGAGTCCCACAATATGAAGTGTACTCGTTGAGCACTTGGGCAACTCGATATGAATAATACGGATTATTCATAATACTTCACCGGATTAAATGAGTTAATTCGGATCGTTTAATCGTTAAACAACAACACATGCAATTAAGGGATTTTGTCCGCTAATAATTATTGTGTATTTGTATTTGATACATAATTCGATTAGATACACATTAATTATTCATCAAATGAGATTTTGACACATGCCATAAATATATATATATGTATTTGTTATTTATTCTAAATAAAATACATATATAATAATTATTTCATTAATTAATTATTTTGATATTTAAATTGTTAAATGTTTTAATAATTAATTAATAAAATGTTTCATAAATGCTATGATACATGTTCAATTATTATTGGATTTTGTGGCATGTTTTGGATAAACTTTATATGTGTCAAAATGTAATTTGATAATATAAAGTTGAATGCATTAATTTGATTTTAAAAAAAAGGACAAAAATGCCCCTTGTCTTCCAACTTCGTTTTTTATATATAAAAAAAAAGGGGATTTGATTTTCTCTCTCTTGTTCATTTTCTCTCCACTGCCGAAACAAGAAGAACAAAAACCCACAAATTTTGTTTGATCAAAACATGAAAGAAAAGGAAGAAAAATCAAGAAAAAGTTTGGAGGATTTTCGGAATTAAAGGTAATTCAATATTCCTTTGAGCTTGAAATTTGATTTCTTATTTTCTTGATGAACTAGTATGATTCTAGGGTTTCTTTTTCTTTTAGAATTTGGGGCTTTTTGTTTGGTGGTTGGAATTGGAAGAATATGCATGTGTGAAGTAATAAATTGGATAAAATTGATGAATTTTGTATCCAATTTTGTTCAAATTGTCTTGGACAATAAGTTGCCATTCTAGAGTGTAAACTCCACTCATTTTATGCCTAGAATTGTTCTAGAGTGATTCATATGTGTGGTGACTTGATTTGATGTGTTGATTAATTTGATTAATTATGGATATTTGGATTAAAAGCATGAAAAATGGCAAATTCAGTTTCTGCTACAGGTCTGACTTTGATTCTGATTTTTGTGATGAAATTGATGTGTTTAAAATGTAATGGATGTAATTTGGGAGTCGGCACAATTTCCGGAAAGTGTTTCAGAGTTGAAATAAGCGAAAACGGCCAAAAACGGTGTTACCGGGTGGATTTTGAGCCAATCGGGTAACGGCTGTGAAAACAGTGATTCTGTCACTGTTCTGGCAGCCCGTGTACTGCCCCGACACTATTGGAGCTGACCTGGGCAGTTTCCATAAGTGTCGGGTAGTCGGTTCGGTCAAAAACGCGTTTTAGGCAATTTTGCGGAAAAACAGTTTTCGTAAAAGTTTCGCGAGTTTTCAACTATATTTATATTAATATATGATATTAAATAAATTGGTTTAGGTAATATATGAATAAATTATTCATATTAGATATTTAATAATTTATTCGGTATTTTGAAAAGTTTTAAAATACGATATCGCCCGGACCCGCGCTTCCGCTGCGCCCAATACCCAAAACCCCAACAGTTATGTCTAAAGAGAATATCTTTTTGTTCCAAAAACTTAAAAAATGATATAAACTCACCCCTAATCAGATTATAGGACCTTAAGTTTTGTGTCTAATTGATTTTCAACATGTTTCTTAAAGAATTGGAAGGATTGAAAGGCTCTCGATTTGACTTTTAAAGGAAAATCCAGCTATATCTAGTAAAATCATCTATAAAGGATATATAATATCTATAACCAGCTGTTGAGGGCAAAGGTGCAAGACCTCAGAGGTCAATGTGTACAAGTTGAAGAGGTGATCTAGTTTTTATAGATGATGTGGGAAAATGCATTTTGTTGAGTTTTCCATACTGACAAGCATCACAAAAGCCGAAGTTGAGTTTCTCATTAATACTAGGTAATATAGCACAATTCTTGAGTACATTCTTAAGTATATGAGGACTTGGATTTCCAAACCTCTGAAAATACAGACTGAGAAGTTTTGACTATGCATTAAAAACATAAAAGGTTGTACAAGAGTTATTACAACCTGAAAAACTCTTATTCACAGACAATTCAACTGAAAGTTTAGTAGAATTTAGGTAAGACAACATTGAACTTGATTGAGTAGTTAGGGTAAAAGAGGTTAAAACACCAGTAGCTACATCAGCAATGGACATCAGCTTGTATAAGCCTTGCTCTGTAATCCCTTGACAAGGCAAAAGTTTGATATAAATTCAACATTTGCATCACTATCATTGATAAGTTTTAAGACACTAATCAGGTTTTTGGCTATATGAGGAACACATAAGACATCATTTAGGATAATCATTTTACCAACATGTGTATCAAAACAAGATTTACCAATATGAGAACTTTTTAAACCAAAACCATTACCAATAAAAAGTTTTTTAGTACATGTGAACTCCTGAGCTCCTTCCATAGTATTATAATTTTTTGTAAGATGATGTGTTGCCCTACTGCCTATGTACCAGCCTTGATCAGCAATAGTTTCTGGTATGGCCAGGTAAGCTTGCTTTCCAAACTGATTTGTTCCTTGGTTTTGGTTATCAACAACTACATAATCTCTATTAAACCTATTTTTGCACTTTGATGCCACATGACCAACCTTGAAACAAATTTAACATACAACATTGTCATTATAACCTCCATTGTTGTTATATCCACCTCTACTATATTTTTGGCCTCTTCATGTTTCATTTCCTCCTTGATTCCAGTTTCTGACTTGATTCCAATTATTTCCAAGATGACTGAACCATCTATCTTCTTGGTTATTATTCTGATATCCTCCTATGTTGTTTCCCTCATAATTTCATTTGCCTCTTTCACTATAACCTCCTCTATTATTATTCTTTTTCTGATTAGCTTGTGCATAATTTACAAAAAAGTTAGCATTTGATTCCTTTCTTGACCTATGCATTTTAGCTTCAATTATACTCTCATGCAACAGTAGCATTGAACACACATCATTTATTGATATTGTTGCTAAATTTGCAGTAAAGAACACATTTACACTTTCAAAATCATCACCTAATCTAGTAACCAAATGCATTACAATATCCCCTTCACTAGCAGCATATCCAGACTAAATTTCTCATCTTCATGAAATACTCAGAGATTCACATAGATCATTTCCTTAATGTATGAAGTTGACATTTAAGATATGTAACCCTAGCCTTGGTTTGAGATCCAAAATTTTGATACAAAGTATTCCACAGATCAAATGATGTTTTGCAATTCAACACTAGAGTAAATATTTAGATATTCATTGTAGACATAAGCCAACTCACTATGTTGGAACAGATTTCAAGGATCAGAATAATATTATGGTTCATCAGGAAAATAAAATCGGAACTGGGTTGAGTTGCAGACTAGGTCGTTCTCTTTAAGATGTTTCGCGGCTCTACCTAGGAAATTGTGCTAGCAGTAATCGGCCCCGACGTCCCCAGGATAAAACAGCCCAGAAATTCTCTATCTCAATTGGTTAGCACAAGACCGATCGATATACTC
>SKCR01044558.1:10000-66653 GCA_019454045.1 Zanthoxylum bungeanum | reverse complement strand
CACAGTGGATGCACTGGCTTTCTTCTTACCCGGTGTTGTCAGTCAGTTTACCAAAGTTTTGCATGTATCGAAAACAATGATAAGTGGGGCTGCTGGAACTGTGGAAGCTATTGATCAAGCAATTAGAGGGTTAGCTGAGTATCTAATGATAGTCCTCGAGGATGATGTTAATTTATCTGGCCTCAATATGCATGAAAATGTCATCGCTAGTTATGATTTCAACAACTATGAGTCTTCCTCATTTCTGGAGGAACTCCGTCGTTTACCAATTAAAGCTCAATGTCAGAGTACAATCATAGAAGAAGACAATAGTGGTCAACTGTCAAACGCGAGTACTCCCAAATCTGAGTTTAAGGATCAATCTTCTGATTCCACGAAGGGAAAAGGAACCTTCCATGTGGACCGTACGAAAGATTGGATTGAGAAAACCTCCGCGCAAGTGAATAAATTACTGTGCTCAACTTTCCCTCATGTATGTTCTTACATTTGACTTGGTGTTGTTTATCTTAGTGATACAATACTGCCATCTAAGCCCACTTAAACTCTTTCCGTAGAAATAATCTTTTACTTGTCTGTCAGATTTGTGTTCATCCAGCGAAGAAGGTGAGGAAAGGACTTCTTGCTGCAATTCAAGGACTGTTATCGAAATGCAGTTACACTCTGAAGGATAACAGATTGATGCTATTGGTAAGCTGGGTAAAAGAAAGAATAAACACACACCCTTCCTCTACCCACCTTTAGGCGCTCACTGCCTGCTGAAGGATTAATGTTTACATCTTAATTCTTACCTTCTAATTAGTAATACAAGTTTCCAATACGGCAATACTCAGATTTAGTAATTGATCAGCCTTAAGGCTACGACACTCATAATAGATCACTAGGTAAAAGATCAGTGCTGTTTATGGATATATTCTAGTAATAAGAAATTTGTGATGAGGAAATTCACTGAAGTTCCTTCATCCAGCCTTTTGAATCATGAAGATAAGCAAAGATGTACAACTAGGAATTTTTTCAATTAGTTGTGGTTATTGAATATGACTAAGTAAAGCTATTTCTAATCCTAGATGACAGCCTAAGAAATGTGTGGTTGGTTCAATGTATGATGGATTTGGAATCTGTTTCTATTGTGACACTGGTTGGGTACATGTCTGATCTCTGATGCCTTTCCCTTTCACTTATTTTTGTAGCCTGAATGAAATATTTTGTTTTTAGTTCTGTTCTGTTAATGAGAAGTCTCTGCAAGTTCATGTCATTTCAAGTTATTGATGCAGTTCAATGAATTGTTTTCTTTCTGTTCTGCCCTTGTGTTTTTGTGTTTGATGTATTTTTATTCTGATAATCATGCAGGAGTGCTTATGCGTCTTGGTTGTTGATGACAATGAAGAGATTTCCGCTGCTGCCCAGGAGTTTCTGGAATATCTATTCTTGTTTAGTGGGAAACATCATGTGAAACTTGATGTTTCTGATATTTTTTGCAGGTGTGTCCTTTATCTGAGATTGGACTGTTGGATTACAGGAGAACAACTACTTTTAAAATGGACTCATACACACACACACACATGCTGGATTATGTTTCTTGAGCAGGCTAATTGAAAAGCTTCCAAAGGTGGTGCTTGGTTGTGATGAATCACTTGCGTTTTCACATGCACAGAAGTTACTTGTAGTCATATACTATTCTGGTCCTCAATTTATTTTCGATCAACTTCAATCTCCGGTATGTGATTACTTCCCTGATGTCTTAAGTAATGAGGGTCTTATTATCCTCTGTATTTAAATGAAATTTGTCTTGGTATTTGAGTAATTCCAAAAGATTCATCTAATTTCTCTCTTTCAAATATTCATTTGATTACCTATTTGGCAAATTAAAGAGTTAAAAAATAAGTTATCTTACAAAAAACTCTTCAAATAAAAATAAGATTATATTATTTTATTCAAATTGAAGAGGCTTACTTTTGTTATATGATTTTAATATAAAAATAATTATAAGTAATGATGATGTTGTGATATAAAATTTATATAATATTAGTAGAAGAAAGATAATGTAATTAAATTTATTTTATTTTAATAATGTAATTTTCCAAAAAAAAAAAAAAGATAATGTAATTAAATTTATTTTATTTTAATTAAACTGATTGATACACACTTTAATGATATTATTTTAATATTTAAATAGTTATTAATAACTGCAACCACCACTACTACAGTGAAATGAAGAGAGATAAAATATTATATAATAATATTTAAAGAGAGAGAAATCACTCTTCAATATTGAAGAGTGAGAAGTAGAATCTAATTTAAAGAATCTCGATTGGTGTCTCTTTTGAAATTAATATTTTGATGATGTGGCTCTTCTAATTAGCAACTAAATAATATTTGATGAGTTTTTTGGAGTTGTTCTTATAATTTATATACATCAATTGATAGTTGGCAGTTTTCCACTCATCGAATGTAAATGCTACTAGAAAGTTTGGCGATAATATAATGTCTCTTGTATTTTATCCGTATGAAGATCTCATATATGAAGTGGATGGTCTTTTTAAGAAAGTAATAACGAACTTCTTTAAATACTCTGTCCAAATAAATAATACCTTTCTCAGTAATGTTATAACTGCTGTTGTATGACTTATCTTTCAGATGCTTTGAAAATTTCAATTTTAGGTGTGATTTTATTCTATCTTGTATAATACATTCGTGATGCTCTCTTGTACATAGATGACAGCTGCAAGGTTCTTGGATGTATTTGCTCTATGTCTTAGTCAGAATTCAGCATTTACCGGCTCACTTGAGAAGCTTATTTTAGCAAGGCCATCTTCCACTGGATTCCTTCATTCTATTACCGAGTTGCAAGCTGGTGCCCATTTAACTGATTACGGCCAGACCTTCATCGGTTCAGTTCCATCTGGTATCTCAAAGTTTACAGATACGCAAGATAAACCAATACAAAGCCCACAGGAGACTATCCCAAAGATGTATGAGTTTCCACGCATGCCCCCTTGGTTTGTTTCTGTTGGTAGTCAGAAACTATACCAGGCTCTTGCAGGAACTCTTAGACTTGTAGGTTTATCTTTAATGCCAGGTTATATTACCTCCTGAATTCATTTGTTTTTTCAATTGAAATTCTCTGTTACATATGCAGTACCAATTATCTTTGTTTTTTCTTGTTGCTAGACTTTGAAAGTGAACGGCATTTGTCAGTTATCATCGATATTCCGCTGGGTTACTTGCGTAAACTGGTTTCTGAGGTTCGTGTGAGGGAGTACAATAAGGAGAGCTGGCAATCATGGTATAACCGAACTGGTTCGGGACAATTATTGCACCAGGCCAGCACTGCAGCATGTGTCGTTAATGAGATGATATTTGGTCTATCAGATGGGGCAGTTGATACGTTCACTAAAATGTTTCAGAAGTCCAAGACAGCAAGGGAAGAGGTTCGACAATCTGATGCAGAATTCACTGATGGTCAGCACTATTATCTTGGTGAATCTATTTGGAAAACTAAACTGAAGAAGATTGAAAAAGGTCACTTGATTGATTGTGTTGGTAAAATCATTCATGAGTATGTATCTTCTGAAGTGTGGGATCTTCCAATAGATCGTAAATCTTCTCTTTTACAATCTGATGAAGAAGTTGAAGATATCACTTTGCACTTTTTCCGTGACACAGCGATGCTACACCAGGAAATATGCCTTTTCCTTGCCCAATGTGCATATAATTTAGCAACTCTTATGTCGGTTCATCATTATTGCACACGCTTACAAAGTATTGATTGTACTTTTGTTTTCTCAAACAGGTCATCATAGATGGAATAGGCATCTTTGCTCTGTGCCTTGGGAAAGATTTTGCTTCCAGTGGATTTCTTCATTCATCCCTTTATTTGTTGTTAGAGAATCTTATAAGTTCCAATTCCCAAGTTAGAAGTGCCTCTGATGCTGTTTTACATGTTCTGTCTGCTACATCTGGCTATCCGACGGTGAGCTTGTGTGATATAATCTCTATTTACCAGTGAATTCTGTGGTTGATGACTGTTGTTATATTCATTTGCAGGTTGGGCACTTAGTCTTGGCAAATGCGGACTATGTAGTTGATTCTATATGTCGACAATTACGTCATTTAGATCTTAACCCTCATGTGCCAAATGTGCTTGCAGCAATGCTTTCATATATTGGAGTTGCTTATAAAATATTGCCTCTACTAGAGGAACCGGTATGTCTTATCTCAAATTTTGATAGCTTATCAGGTTGATTAACTTGCCAAATTTTTTGATGCACTTTGAAGATGTCCTTTTTTTTTTGTTTCCCTTTGTTTTCTCAAGCAATTGGTTTATCAACGAGGTTCGGATCGGATTTAAGAAATAATACACATCCTGAGCTTCTGTCTTTTTCTTTTTTCTTTTCAGTATCTTGTTTTATTTGTCACGTTCTTAAAGAATTTCCCTAACTTAATTTGCATAGCTTATCATTATTCTTATTGTTTGATATTGTGAAATTGTACAGATGCTCTCAGTTTCACAGGAGCTTGAGATACTTGGCAGGCATCAGCATCCTGATTTAACCATTTCCTTCTTAAAGGTCGTTCCTTTTTCCATATCTTATAAAGTGAATTCCTTGATTCAAAATGTAGATTAGGTTTATGTTGTCTAGTCTTAGCATTGAATTTATTAAAAATCCTGATGAAAAATATGATATAAGATTTTTGGAACCTTTACTACCCCCCATTTTACAAGTAATGAAGTGTTTCCATGTCTGTATTGTATGATTGTTTATATTTTGTCCTTGTGCTAATTACAGAATGTTTCTGCCTTGACACAAAGCAAAGTTATTACTAACTTTCAATGATTAATCTTTAGGCTGTAGCTGAAATTATGAAGGCATCAAAGCGTGAGGCTGATTTGTTGCCAAGTCAAGCTGAATCTTATCTTATGCTTGTCAAGTCCAAAATATCTGAACAGGGTTCAGGATCATGCTACGATAATGATGCTGGTATGTCTCATTTAGAATTAAGATGATTACTTCTCCCATTCTAGTAGAAATTTATTTCTGTGCACTGTTGTTAAACTGATGTCATTTTCAATTATCCAATCTGATAAATTGTGTATTTTTGTGTTAATATATGTGTAGAAAAATGGGAGGGCATTTTGTTCAACTTGAATGATTCCAAGAGATATAGAAGAATGGTTGGATCTATTGCTGGTTCGTGTTTAACGACCGCAATCCCTCTTCTAGCTTCAGAGAAGCAAGCAGCTTGCTTGGTAGCCTTGGATATAGTAGAGGTGCTTTTTCTGGCTGTATTGTTTTCGTTATTTGCTGCATGTATATGTCATTTTAGTTTATTTTATTTTACTTTTTCATATAAAATGAAACTATAGATGCTAAAGCAACACCTAAAGAAAAGTTTTATTGAAAAGAAGAAAATTAGTTTTAAAAATTTTGATACTTTTTCCCGCATAAAGAAGGGAATATGTATCTGTATAAAATCTGTTCATAGTATTTTTACTTTCCTGTATTTGTAGATTAGAAGATTGTGAGAGAAACATTTACTTTAATTTTAGGGGCTTAGGGTTTAATCAGAAAGTGGGGAAGGGGATCTAGGATTGTTATATTTACTGCGAATCTTGTCTCTTTTCTGGTTATTCTAAACAAGAATACAAGATGAGATGCCATGATGAACATTATTTTCAGAATGGCCTTGGGACCCTTGCAAAGGTGGAAGAAGCATATGGATATGAAACAGAGACTAAAAAAGAAATTGAAGAAGTGCTTCGATCAAGTTCATTATATCATCTTCATGATAATCTAGATGCAGCTGAAGATGAAGCTGATGAGAACAGATTGCTTCCAGCAATGAACAAATTGTGGCCCTTTTTGGTCATTTGTGTTCGAAGTAAAAACCCAGTGGTGAGTAACAATTCTTTAACCATTCATTTTCTCACGTTCAGATGTAACATCTGCTAGACTGAGTATCAGATTCTTAGTTTCATCATCGGCAATTTTATTTTAAATCATCATTTCATCAGGCTGTCCGGAGATGTTTAAGTGTGGTAAGCAATGCAGTGCAAATCTGTGGAGGAGATTTCTTTTCACGCCGCTTCCACACAGATGGGCCCCACTTTTGGAAACTTCTATCCACATCTCCATTCCAGAGAAAGCCAAAGTTGAAAGAAGAAAAAAGGCCTTTGATGCTTCCATACCGCAACACTTCCATTTCTTCAGAAGATTCTCTGGCTGAAGTTACCAACATGAAAGTTCAAGTTGCAACGCTCAATATGATTGCTGATTTGTCCCGAAACAATAAGAGTGCATCAGCATTGGAAGTCGTCCTAAAAAAGGTCAGTGGTCTCGTAGTCGGAATAGCTTGTAGCGGCATTCTAGGGCTTAGAGATGCATCTGTAAATGCCTTGAGTGGACTTGCATCAATAGACCCTGATCTCATTTGGTTGCTTCTAGCTGATGTTTACTATTCTTTGAAAAAGACAGACTTGCCTTTGCCGCCAACCTCAGATTTTCCGGAGATCTCTGAAATTTTGCCGCCATGTACGTCTCCTAAAGAATACTTATATGTTCAGTATGGAGGCCAGAGTTATGGTTTTGATGTCGATTTTTCTTCTGTAGATATCGTTTTTAAGAAACTGCATGTTCAAGTTTTTAATAATTAAATGTACAGTTAAATTTTGTTTTATGAGTCGATTTATATATGATTGAGGCAATAATTGTGCCTGGTAAATTTATTTGGCCAAAAGATCATGCAGTAAAAACAGAGATCTTTGAGCAATAAATGTTTTAAATAACAAAAGTTGTTTATATAACCTTAAACAGGAACCTTGCAAATTGCAATATCTTGAAAAGAGGAAATCTATTGTTTGATTTTGAAACTGGCTTCAGAAATTATAGGAATCAAAGAGAATAAAAAGGAAACAGAATAAAAAGGAAAATTTTTACTTTTCGCTTTTATAGATTAAAAATCTTGCTTGCAGAGGCTGTATTTCAAGTTATAATACTGTAGAAATTTGTTCATCTGAAGTTATGAAGAACAAAAGCTCAGTTTCTTGCTTGAATTGTCTTGCTCCATCAGCAGTAAACAGAGGAAAAAACCAGAAAAAAAATATACTCAGCATAACCGAAAAAGCTTCATCATCTGATGTTCTGAAGAAAAATGACCAGGAATCAGTTTGTCATCCGAATTCTCTCATTGTTTCCGCGAAAACCAGTGACAAAAAGATGAAAAAGAGTGTCATCGGCAAGAACAACTGTTTCAAATCATCACTTCAACCAAAACAAAATGAAAACTCGAACTACAATCCTTCAACTTATGCTCAGAACTTCGATGATGATCGTAAGAATGATGATCCGGATTATCCCACGTTTTCCTCCAGGTATGCTGCTTCTTCTAAGAACAAGAGAACCAACTCGAAATAGAATTGTCATGAAAGCTATTGAGGCATTAGTGCAGTCTCTGTACTTATTATATTTGAATTTGCAATAAAATGTAAGATGATTTAATAAATGAAATCGAATGTGTTTCGAATTTATGCATCTTTTTCTTTTTTAAAGGAAGAAAATACATTCTGCTCAAGACGGTCAATCAGACACTCGACTAATGTATTAATATTGAATCATGTACAAGTTTCTTGATACCATTACAAAGTAGTTTATGCTAACCAGCATGTAGAACTGTGGCAAAAGGCATAGGGATAGAGTCTTTGCTCAAGAATAACTAGACGATTTTATAGCCTTCAAAACTCGGTTAACCAGATTTGAGCTCTATGTGATCAGGAGTGAGGCTCTGATGGTTTAAGAGCTGTAGAGTGACAAGGAGCAGTTATTCTGACTTGACCTTCAGATCCAGACAAGAAGCCAAGGCTTGACAGCTTCACCATAACCCTACAAAGGTAACACAGAAACGTGAGGTAAGATCAAACGCTCAGTCTTGTTAAGCAGAGGGGCACCAGATCAGCAGGAGATTCAATTTCAACAATGCACTCCATATTGCTTCATCATCCATATATCATATCCACTAACAACATGTGAAACAAAGGCACTCATCAAGAACTCCCAGCGTCTTAAAATTGATTCCAACAGGATAAGAAGGTAAGAAGGTAAGATGATAAGAAGATAAGAAGATAATTGCTTCTTGATTAAGGCATGCCTCACCTCCATTCTCCACCGCCTCTCTCCTCTATATATACATGCCTCCACTTCTTATATTCATTCCAATTGTGAAGGAAAACAAATCCTATTTTGGATAAGAAAGAGAGAGAGTTTTTAGAGAGAAAAAAAAGTGAGATTTCTCCTAAATATTGTATTTCCTTGTATCAAAGAGAGTGTATTTTTCTCCTATTATAAGAGAGTATATTGTCAATTGTGCTCTCTTTATCTTAGAGAGAAATTGTTATAATCATTTTACAGTAGTGAAATCTTTCTACAATTTGCCTGTGGTTTTTCTCCTAATCTGTTTAGGAGTTTTCCACGTTAAAAATTTTGGTATTCTTTTTCTCATTTTTTCATTTCTACTTCGGTTGTAATTGTGTGCCCCGTACCACAACGTCCTAACCTAGGTTGCATGGAAACCTTATTTCCCCTTCGTTTCAAGTTTCAGAAACGAAGGGGACACTGAAGCGTGTAAGAAACGCTTGGAAACGTTTCTGAAACGTGTCTGAATGATAAAAAATAAATAATAATAAAAAAATATTAGGGAAACTTTTAGGAGACGTTTTTGAAAAATTTTGGAAACGTATAATACTTAATTTTTCGTATCTAGGGTTTTCAATTACCATATTTTACAAATTAGTATAAATTACAAACTAAACTCTTACCAATTGCCATTAACAACCCAAAAAAAAAAAAAAAAAACCAGAAGCAAATCTGAAATCTGAGAAATTCACAAAACTGCAGCAACTCAGACACCAAAAATAACAGGTAAATAACACTAAAATTTAACACTCACACTCACGTTCAAAGTAGCTTGTTGTCGGCGTCGCTGTCTTTGTGTCGGTCTGTTTTCAAACCAGTAAAGAAAGAAGAAAAACGCAAGCAGGGTAAAGAAAGAAGAAGAAAAAAAGTAAAATAGTTTTGAATTTGTTGATTAATTTTTATTTGAAAAGTCAAAAAGTAGTTCACCAACTTTGTTTTTCTACTGTTCGTAACTTTGTTTTTCTTCACTTTATACTTTGAAACTTTATATTGATTTGATTATAATATACAAGTATATAAATTATAATTGATTTTGTGTTACTATTTTTTAATTACTTTATATATTATTTTTTTTATTGATATTTAGGACTTAATATCATTTTAATTTTTTTGTTTGTATATTGAACAGGTGGATAATTTATAAGTATATAAATTTCTTTCATTTAACGTTTCCCCCCTCGTTTCGTGTCCTAACATTTTAAAAAAAGACGTTTCCCGTTTTCGTTTCGTGTCGTGTCGCGTTTCCCGTTTCCGTTTCAATGCAACCTAGGTCCTAACAGTAGGATCCATATAAATAAATTCTCAAAATTATTAAGAGCAACACATACCAAGCCATTGCAGGAGCCTATGATTTTGAAGAAACGAGGATCAAGCGGAAAATCTAAGTTTACGAACGCACCTTCATCACTGAACGATGATGTTTTTGAACAATGTAAAGATCTAAGGTGAGTAGAGGTTGGCATTGGCACAAGGACCTTCGTATTGAAGTCTCTAGAGGCTTGACTCAGTTGAAGTAAAGCAAACTTGGGATCGGAAATCAGAGACAGCCATGACTTTGACACGCACTTTAACCAGACCGGATATTTTACGAGGGCCAACCTACAAAGAATATCCTCTCAAATTTCTTTCGGCAAATCCGACATCTTACTTTTTTTTTTCCTCATAGATATAAGGTTTATGAGTTAACGCGTAAGCATTCATTTAATGTAATTTAAAATTTTCTTCCAAAACCATTTTAAGAATCGTGGTTATGTCGTTGCTCATATAAATAAATATACTACCAAATTAATCTTTATTAATCTAAACATTCATTCATATGCTTTATTTATGGACATAAATAATTCACAACAATAAAGAACTCATACCTGAATGCCTTTGTTGTTTTCTAGAGCCTGTTTGAATTTCTTCCTTGACTTTTCCCTTGTTGTAATGCACCAAACGTTGTACCTTTAGTTGGCACACTGACACTCTTTTACGAAACAAATTGCTCCCACTTTTAGGAACAAATAAACTCTTTTTCTTTTTCTACGATTTTGAAGTCTCAGAATTAATATCCAAGAAACGATCTTTGGAATTAATCTTGGAACAAACTTGAAACGATTCCAAGAGTTAGAGAGAGGCTAAGGAATTCGGCCAAGGTTGAACTTGTAGCGTAGACAAGAACTATATTTGTGCGATCGTCCTAGGTTCATTATCATGTAGCAGAGAGATAATATTAACTTTTTAATAATTCATCTCTATGATATCCCAAAGACCATGGGTAATCGCTTAACAGCAAGCCATGACCCCTAGTCGATAAATGAAGTGGGAAAACATATGAACCTATTAGAATATACTTCGAGCATGTCATCTCATTCCTTATGATATCTTTATTCCTTATCGAGTCTAAGATCACGGTCAGGTCAAATCACTCGATATACTTCAAACTCGATCTTGTATATTTAATATCTCTAAGATATTGATTATTTTGGCCAAAAATTTGTATCCACAACTTTGAGTTTCCTTGAAACATCTTTAACTTTTATTATCAAAGTTATCAGATTCCTTCTTGAAGGACACGTGACTTCGTACGTTAATAGCTTAAGGCCATCTAATATTTATTCAAAAGACCTAGTCGAATGATATGATATACTAGTGAACCATGAGTATTATCATAAAAGTCAACATGTGATCTCTGGTTAGACGATATAATGACACTAATGTATTATTACTAAGATCAATGACCTTAGATAATATTATCATGTAATCTTACGCTTCTGTGATCGAGTTCGACATTTCATTCTACTAATGAAAACATCTATTATTTATGTCCTTATAATATGAGACTCATCATCCATTCCATTATCATTAAATGTCAGTCTAGATGACACATAACGATATTGGTCAAGTGATATATTATTGTCGCGTAAAATAATCACATATTACCAAAAACTTAACTTGAGACCTAATTTTATTAATGAATAAATTGTATTGTAAAATGTTTATGTCTTAAATCATGACATCCACAACAGGTTTTAGGACATACACTCTAACAATAGATTCCCTAGAACTCGACTCCCTGCAACTCTGGCTTTTATATTATTATATAACAGAAAAATAATTCAAAACAGAAACTGTATCCTCAAAAATGCAATTATTTGGCTGTGATGAATGGGATTCTACACTCAGAAACCATACAGCAGAAATTGTAAAAGTTGTAAGTTGTAACCAACCAACAAGAGGGGCGAGTGAAAATTATAAAATTTTAAGATACATAAGTGAGGTGCAAGTAATTACAAGAATGACACCCTATGGAGTTGAAGGAAAATATACCTGTAAGCTTCCTTGAAAGGTATTTACTCAAAGAAATTTCCAGCCTCTGCTGGCAGCGAACTGTCATCTTATTATCAACTCAATACAATTCAATTTTCCTACTCAACTACTCATATCCTTAAAAAACAGCATGTGTTTCATCAGAAGTAGAACTACATTTTTGCTGTTTATATTTCATAGTCTGAAGTTGGTTTCCTTTTGTAACTTAAGAAACTGAAGGATTTGGAAACCTGGTAACATACGGATCAGTGGAGGCTCAAATCTCAAGAGTCTCGCAGGCAGCAGCCACACTCTAGACTAATCAGGCCCTCCTAATAACACACAGACAGGACCTGATTAGCCTATAGTGTTGATAATGCCAGCCATTGATGGTTGCCGGTTACTTCTTGCAATTATATCAATGCTTAATTACGATTTTTCAATCAGTTTTTGGCATTTGTTTCTTCAACATTCACTCGTTTGTTCTTTCTTTTTCAGAGGTTTCACTTCAAGAGAATCAAACAAACAGTTCTTGTTCTTTTGGTACTATATGTGTCTTATTATTCATTTATTATTATCTTAGCTTGTAGAATCAAACAAGGGTTTAATTATTCACTTTAGATAAGTCAGATATTTCAGCCTTTTAACAAAGGTCTGATCAGGGACCTGTTCTATAAAAATATACAAGCTATGTCAATTGTTGAGAAACTGTAAGAAGACAGCGATCCAGATGTTATTTACGCAACTACTGTCTTTGTTGTAATGGGATCAAGTTTTTTTGGAATCGTTGGAAATCCCATTGACAAACCACTCATTCTGAGCTTAAGCGAAGAATGTAAAATCTATGGCTGTCCCAGGCTCTTACAAAAAATACACTCCCCGAATTCAAACTCAGGATCTCAAGGTGTGATCTCGAACCCTACAATACCAAGTCACACCCCTTAGGGACGTAATGAGATCAAGCTGCCTTAGCACAATTTCCAGTTTTTTAGACTATGAAGCAAAAACCCTTCATTCCCAAGTTTTTTCAAGCCCTTTTTCATTTGTTCTGGAAAATGATTACATACATGATATAAATGATCACATAATTTAGCAAATGCCTATTTTGTTTCTCATTAATTGCAAGTCTAGATACAACGTCCCTTGCCTTCAACTTCAAGTTAATGATCCTTCCTCGGATTCAAGATGACATGAGCAGCAATGCAGCATTTGTAGCAAACAACATATAATCAAACAATCAAATATGTGTCTTACAGTAAAAGTTTGACATCCCAATTAAGAACCCTATTTTGAAGAAAGAAAGATTATATAAAAAAAAATGGTTGGTTGATTCAGTCAGCTAGCTCATTGGTGTATCAATGTTGTTTGCTTTTATTATTTGATTAGTATTGATGCCTATTTTAAATAATTTTGTGGTACTTATGTAATTAGAGGTTACCTTGGGGTTTCGTAAAATTACCAGAAAGCCTTTAACGAATAAATAATTTGCAAATAAGGAATTGAGGAGGTCTAAACACAGTCGTTTTGGGGTGTTGCGTCTCATATATATCAGCTCTGTTCGCAAATCACATCTCTTGCAAATCAAAAATGGGAAGCGATAGAAAATTAAAGGAGAAGAAGAAGAGCAGGAAGAGAAGTTCATCTTCTGACTCTGAAGGTTTGAAAATCTCTTTTATTTTATTATAATTTTTTTTTCTCTTTATTTATTTATTTATTTTTAATGGTCAATGTGTGTGCAGATGAAAGAAGAAGCAAGAAGCATAGAAGTGATAGGAAAGAGAAAGGGAAGGAGAAGAAATCTCACAAGCATCGTTCTGATAAAGGTTTTTTTCCCCTCTCCTTTTCCCTTTTGGTGTTTTATGTTAGTACTGTTTAAGATGAATTACCAACTGAGCTTTTCTTAATTTTTCGATTTTATGATGTTATTTGATGAGTGGGTTTAAATTAGTGTTACTTATCATCATCAAAGTTTGAAGCTTGTTTGATTTTTTTTCAAAACTTAACGTGAAATTTGAACTGGGTTTTATTTTCTTTCAAGAGAACGGGATAAAGAAAGAACCTTGTTGGGCATAAAATGCTTATGTTTTTCATTGAAGATGAGTTATGTATTTGATCAGTTGTAGGCTTAATTGAATTTGTATTATTTTTGGTCTTTGATTGGTAATAAAGCTACAGGCGGCTGCGTGTAGTATCTGAAGTGGGCTTAATTCATGAGGCACTTTTGTCACCTGTTTAGTTTGTGGTTTGGTACTGAACTAGGTCGCATTACTTGTTTTGATTTGAGTCATGAAGGTGTGGCCAAGAGTTATTTAGCTATGGATATGGTGAAGCAGATCAAGCTGGAGTATAGTTTATATGAATGTTGTTTTGTATATGAAGGTTTTGAGCTATTATACTATTCTAACTACAGCTGCTCTGACTATATTTGTTCAATTTAACTGTAAAGGTTGGATATTGATCGGTTTATTCTTATGGAAGTTGGAGATATGTGAGGACATCTCAGTTTAATCTTTTGGTTACCAGAGGGAAAAACATCAAGAAATAGATTGGAGTTAATTAGACGATAATTAAGTTATTTGTTTCGGAGGCTGGTGAGGCTCATATGTAATTTACAGTTTAGGTTTTGTATAGTTCAAGTCCAATGAAGTTAGGGTGTGATTGGAAAACTAAGTTATATAACAGTCCCTTACTGCTGCCTATTGCTCAGTGTTTCAAAATGCCATAGGATGACCAGTATTGGATTTTTTTATCAAGTAACGATAATCCAGGATAGTAGATGTTTGTGGAGACTCATGATACATGATCCAGGACTTCTCATGCCAAAAAGTTCTTAAATTGAAACCTATTGCTGCCTCTCCCATGAAGTCCTTTATCAGATATTTTTCTTTTTCCCTTTTGTCTGTATGTGGTCCTGTTTAATTTTATATCTGATGCTTATGCCATTAAATGTTGCTGATGTCATTATGGATCTTAAGAGGAATGTAATTCAAATGACATTGGGACAGACAACCAATTCCTACATTCCCAAAAAATGTGTCAAACTCAATTCCTATCCTCGTTTAGTGAGGGGCGAGTTTATCAGACGAATTATATGCAGCTTTAGACAAAATCACTTATATGTGTAAGAAAGTCATGGAGAGATCATCAAATTAGAATATGGAAAAGTCAATTGAAATACTGACCAATGATAATGGTTCCAATTCATAGCTGAGGAGCTCATAAAATGGGGCTTACTTTTGCTGATCAAATTTCCTTGCTGAAAGCATGTACTGCTCATCTAGTGAATGTTGCAATATTCTAGGGATATGATGAAGCAAAGAGAAAGGAAATTGTTCGGATACTCTTGAGTGAAGCTCTTGGTTGGAATGTGTCATGTGGTGGAATCGCAAATTTGTGCCAAATTCTTATGAGTTCCTTTTGTTTCCTATTAACCAATGAATGAAGTTAGGATTCTGGATGGTCCATAATGGGATATCCAGATTTTTGGTTGTATTTGGCTAGACATTAGATGAAGCATGGTGGTTAGGTAAATGTAAAAGAAGGATGTCAATGTGATGTAATGAACAAACTATGACTTTAACTGACTTTGTTATGGATGTAAATGATATTTTAATCAAATTAGAGATCTGCTCATCCAGTGGATCATGTTCACCATTTATACATCAGCCTGATTTTGGCTCCATTGTATTGTTCAGTTAAAGATTTCTGGCTGTTGATGTGAATGTAGAAAATTTTTTATGGATAGGCGGTGAATACATAGGAATGCGCAGGAATACACGAGACAAGCTGAAATTTATCTTGTTTCATTTATGAAATGTATAGTTTTATGACTCAAATTTTATTATTTATACAAAAGTTGATTGCGGTCTTGTTTGAAACTGCAACAATTATTGGACATTTGTATCCTACCTTAGTTTATTACTACGACAGATAAAGGACAATACTATATAAAGTTCAATTCTATATTGCATGAAACACAGCAGTCATATTAGAGATGTCTAATCCAAATCCTGCCCGGTCCAAAGTAATGATACAGCCATGTCTTGCCTTCCGCATGATACCTTGGAGTTTTGAACCATCCTTTTGCATTTTCTCTGGTTTATACTCCGACTAACTACTAACTATTACAATTATTTTATTTTAGTTGTGTGTGTGTTCTTTTTGTGCACTTTATATTGGTCTTATCTTCTGGGATATGCATTGATGATTGACTAAATCTTCACTGAACTTTGTACGTTGTCATGTTCAGTCTATTAACTCTGACTTGTTTGCTCGAGTTTCCACCACATTCATTTTGTTTTACAGAACCACTTCTGTTGGTCATGCCTAGCCTGGTAATATGAGTAAAAGAATTTTATTCGGTCTTCATTCTGAAAATTATACTATTTGTTAGAACATGGGCCATATCAGAAAGTATCGTCATTATTTATTTATTTATTTTATTTTCAAATATATTCATTCCGGAATAATGTGTTATGTTGCAGAAAAGAAGTCAAGGGATAAGTATAGAGATAAGCATCACAAAGGCGATCACCACTTGGTGAGTTTTTTATTCCTCAGCTTAAATGTTTTACATGTTCTGTTTATGAATTTGCCAATTAGCTTAGGATGGGATTTCCAGAGTTATGTTTCTTGAACTTAATAGTTAAAATATTTTTTCGGGTAACAAATGACAATGGGGGCTGATGATATTTAAATTTCTCAGCTGTTTATTACTGAATTAGTTTTTATTTCTGCAGAAAAATGAGTTTCAAGAGCTGACAAATGATGACTACTTCTCAAAGAACAATGAGTTTGCTACCTGGTTAAAAGAAGAGAAAAAACTGTTTTTCTCTGATCTATCATCCGAGTCTGCACGCAAATATTTTTCAGACTTCGTCAAGGCATGGAACAAGCAGAAACTTGATTCCCAATACTATGAAGGCATTTCAACTGGCCCTCGATCAGCCCATAGCTGGAAGTTCAAGTAATAATGTACTTGTTGGATTTAAATTTATGCTGTAGTAGAGTTTGAAATACGAAGAAATATAAAAGGATTTGAATTGGCTTGAGTTTTATTGATATGAGGCAAGGGATGTTAAGATCAAGGAGCTGTTACATCACATTATCCTAACTAAAAAATCAAGTATCAAATAATGAAACATCCTGATTCTAGGCTATTTATTAGCAACTAACATCTTGAACACATTTCAGATACTTTGTACCTTATATGTCAATATCTCAACACTCCTCCTCGGCATTAAGGTGACAAATATATTTTTTTTCTTCAACCTTTCAAATATTTCCTTTGGCAATAGCTTGGTGAATATATCTGCAAGCTGGTCTTCAGAAGAACAATGAATAAGACCTGTAGGCACAGAGATGTGATGCTGTCAGGGCTCGCGGCCCGTAGGGAGTACGGAGTAGTCCGCGGGGGACTAAACCGGAGAATAAAAGAGTCGCCACCCAGTGTGAACTGGGAAATGATTTAAGGTCGCACTCACATCTCGCAAGGGAATACCTCAAACCGTTGGGTTCGGAATGGTCCCTTACTTATGCTAGTTGTAATGAACGGGTTTACGCAAAGGTAAAACCAAGTCTTATGCAGCACATGCAAGATAATTCAAATAACATATAAGTTTGCACACTTATAAACATAAATGTAAATAAAAGCGAATGCATAATTCCACAAACATATTAAACGATGAAGTACGATAATGTAAATTATAATAACAATAAAAAAGCGTTAATAATGAATGCAGATAATTGAGTAACGCGTTCGAACGTCCTTACAAAAATAGCATAAATAATGACATAAACACACATGTATGAATATTCCCGAGCAGTACGTGGAGTTGTATCCCAAGTACAGACCGCACTACCGTCCATTCAGATTCGGCTACGGAATTTATGTTTGGGTTCCATCCGATATACCGCTAAAGATACCACACAATCACTGACACGATGTAAATAAAAATAGACGTGAAATATGATAATGCATATGGTAAAATAACAATAAATAACTGAAAAGACAAATATGCGAAATAACAAAGAAAGATAAATAACACAAAATAAATACAGAATAATAAAACAACAATAAAAGTAAATGAAATGCGAAATAATAAAAAGACAAATAACAAAATAAATGTGGAATAATAAAATAACAATAAAAGCGAATAGCTAAATAAAAGGATAAATAATACGAAATAAATGCGGAATAATAAATGTGTGCCTAAAGAATTTGGTTGTTTTTAATATGGGACCTCGCATACCCGGCTGGACATATTTCACATCCAGCCAGGCGTGCCGTGTCCGGAATTATAAATATAAATTGTAAAGGCTGTCATCAGGTCTTACCTTTTAAGTCGCTTCTCAGAAGTGCGTTATGCCGTTGTCTGAAGGATTGGGGCTGGTTCGCTGTTTTTGCTCGCGGTTTCACTGTTTTGGGCTACTATTTTTGCAGTTTTCTTCACTGTTTTGGATGATTTTAGCTGCTGTTTTGGATGGTTGTTTATGGACTGTTTTGGGTTATTTTTGGACGGTTTTCTGGACTATTTTTCGGTGATTGTATGGGCTGGGGGGCAGTTTGTGGCTTAGGATTTGTCGTTTGTATGTGTCGGTCTTAAAGTTTTATTTTGTTTGTGTCGTGTGTCTTTGAAGGGCTTATTATTTTGCTATTTATTTTTGGTCAGTTGGGTGGTTTTCGGCTGATTGTGTAAGTGTGTGTTTTTGACGTGTGCATGGGTTTAGGGGTTGCTGTGTTTGAAGAATGGTTGATGATTCTTGGCAGTGTCGGTTCATGGCTGATTTGTTGGAGGGTTGCAGTTTGTTTGGTGGGGCTATCATTGTTTTAACTTGGCTTTGTTTGTTTGATCGATGACTAAGAGGTGTTATTTTGTGGCTTGTTTTGATGGAGACTTGAAGGTTGTTTGGCTTAAGTATCACGTGTCCGGGTTGAGCCTTGTTGTTTCTTGTGCGTGTGTGTCACCATGAGAAGAGAGAGAACTAGCTTTTTTTAGGGTTTGCTTTTATGGCCGTGAGTGGTGTGTGCGTGGGAGAGAGAGCAGTGAAGAGAGAGGCCGAGAGAGATTAGGGTTCTTTGTAAAGTGCCATGAGGAGATAGATGATAGAGAGATGAGAGGGACTAGGGTTATTAGTGTGTTTGCCCGTGTGTGGAATGAGAGAAAGAGAGAAGTGAGAGAGAGGGGAGAAGAGAGAAGTGAGCCGAGGGAGAAGCCTTTTAGGGTTTTTGTTGTTGCTTTCGTGAACAGTTTTGAAGGAGAAGAAGAAAGAAAATGCCTAAGGTTGATGTGTTTTTTGTGATTCACATGTTGATGCCGTGTGTGTTGTTGAGTGTCTATGGTTTTGGTTATTTTATCAAGTTGCCGAGTGTGGAGGCAGAGGAGAGATGGGAGATGGACTAGGCGAGACAGGACTGGGGAGATTATGGTTTCTTTGTTATTGCTTCTATTACCGTGAGTTGTGTTGGGAAGAAGAGGGGAGAATTAGGGTTGGGTTTGGTTCCTTTTTATAGTTGCATGCTAGTGTTTTATTATTTTGGAGAGGGGCTTAGGCTTGTGGGCTTTGTGAGTTGCATGGGCTTTGGATGGGTTGCGGGGGTTTTGGGCTAAGGCTAATATTTAAAACAGAAATCGACTAAGCGAACCCGAGACTAAACTAGTGAGTTTAAATCTGACGAGGTATTAATTTTAGAGTTTTTCCTTCCGGCATCTGTTTCCCGCGACTTCTGTGACTTATCAGGTAGTGCCTCCATACGAGGCTCATCATTGGGCTTTATGAAAAAATACAGTGTCTACAGTCGCCCCCACTTTGATGGGGCTTGTGTAGTGTGTGACAGTGACAACCCTATCAAAGTTATGAAGTGTCTACTTACCTGGTTCGTTGGCTGCCGCCAGACTTACCTGTTGTTTTGAGATGTTTCGAACTAAGTTGGTCTGGTGGTGAGGTGCTTTGACCCCTGGTTCATTCCTGAACCGTTACTTGAGAGATGTGTGGTTCATTACCGAACCGTTACTTGATGAGAGATGGTTCATTCCAGAACCGTTACTTGAGAGGTGGACCATTCCCAAACCGTTACTTGATGAGAGATGGTTCATTCCCAAACCGTTACTTGAGAGGTGGTCCATTCCCGAATCGTTACTTGAGAGGTGGTCCATTCTCGAACCGTTACTGAGTTGAGTTGATGGCGATGCGCTTTCACCCCTGAACTTTGTTCCCGAACCACCGAGTGTGGGATGCTTTGACCTTTGGGCTTTGTTCCCAAACTGTATTGAATTGATGGCGAGGTTCTTGTGATCCCTGGGCTTTGTTCCCGAACCATCTGTAGGCTTTATTCCTCATGAGTGGTATTTATATCACTATTTCCCACTCATTTGACCTAATATTTTGTATAGTTTCTCGAGTTTTATGAACATTTTGATGTGTTTTTGTTTATTTTACAGATAAAAATAATATTGGGACTTAATGGAATCAAATCGGGGCTAAAACGATGAAATCCGGTGGAAAAATGGTCAAAAATGAAACTGTACTATACGCGTTACGAAATACAGTCCGAAAATCCAATTTTGCACTAGTTTCGTATTTTGGCCATAACTTTTTCATTCGATATCCGATTGAGCTGATTCAAGTTGCAGATTAAATAAGACTCAAAGATCTACAACTTTCAAGATTTAAATATTTTCGAATTCGGAAGTTTGGAAGGCCGAAATTGATTAATAATACAGTATATTTTGTGTAACTACTATAGTCATTTACAAAATATAAAATAAAATTAATAAAATAAAAAAATAAAAATTGTCAAACTTCCACCAAACATGCTTGCATGTTTGGTGCCATGTTTGATGCCATGTCTTGTGACATGTTTGGTGGAGCAATTCGTGGAGCAATCGGTGGAGCAATTCGTGGAGCAATCGGTGGAGGCCTTTAGGTTTTTCTATAAATATCAAGCCATTTCATTTGTAATTCTCATGCTTTCCTTAGGTTTTTGTGAGGAATTTAAGGATTGCATCTTGTGTGTTTATTTTTAGTAATTTAATTTATGCATTTTTATTTTCAGCAATAGTAGTAGTTCTTCTTCTTCTTCTTCTCTTTTCTTTTATGTTTAGTAGTTAGATTTCCGCTGGGGGAAGGGTGAAGCTTTTATTATTTTAGTTTATGATGCGTCTCAAGAATTCATTTGTGATGACTGAGTAAGGAATGAATTCTTGAGACGCATCATAATGGATTTATATACCCGACGAGAGGAGTATTGCGTACACAATTCTGTTGCCTTAATAATTGCTTGGTTTGCTTTTCTATTTTATTTCCGTTATTTTTGCCGACAAGATCTATACTTTTTGACATTTCACGATTTATTTTGTTGCTTAGCTAACAAACTTCCTTTGGAAGATACTAGTGCTACTATTACTCACTCACTTTCAGGATCTATAAATTCAGCTGAACATTTCTCTCTTCGACACATCCAGATAAACATTCAAATAAGAGAGAGAAAATGGAAGCAACTTCACAGCATCGAATCAAGCGAATTTGTGTTTTTTGTGGATCCAATTCTGGTAATAAACAAGAATTCATTGAGGCTGCGAAAGAATTGGGGCGAGTCTTAGCGGAACGTAATATGCACCTAGTATATGGCGGTGGTAATTGTGGATTGATGGGAAGCATTTCAAAAGCCGTTCAGGATGGTGGCGGACATGTTTTGGGAATCATTCCAAAACCTTTGGCGGACGAAAAATTAATCGGACCTACAAACGGAGATGAGCGCATTGTATCGAGTATGTCTGAACAACTCCAAGAAATGGTCAATACTGCTGATGCGTTTATTGCATTACCAGGAGGGCTTGGGACATTTGAAGAAATATTCACAGTGGAATCATGGGCGCACTAGAATATTCATCGGAAGCCCATTGGTTTACTTAACATTGAGCATTTCTTCGATTTTCTGTTTGTATTTCTTGCGGAAGCCAAGAGACAGAAGTTTATCACCAAATCAGTTCACGATATTTTCCTGACTGCGACAAAGGCCGATGAATTAATTGATCAAATCATAACTTTTGAACCAAAAATCGACCCCATTCTTTCCAAGTTGGACTGGTCAGACATCGATCGTGGTAAGAAGCGTAAACTGGACATAGATCTTAATCGGTAGTTCAGCTAACCAGGTACGATTTTCTAAACTCTTCTTCTACTGTTTAAGATATTGGGGATAATGTCTCATTTAGGTTTGGGGGAAGAGATAGTTAATTTGTATCTTGTTTTTCTTTTGTTATTTTAGTCTATTTTTTCGAAAAATACAAAAAAATTGAAATTTTTTCAGAAATACAAAAATATTTTACGTTTTTATGTTTTTATTTTGACTAATAAGGTGAAATTGGTGTATGAGATAGCCGAGTAGGAATTTTTGCACTCCTGATACGTATCTCAACCTTTTTTCAAAACAAGTTAATTTTTATTTATTTCATTCTGAATTATTTAATTTGTGAATTCTCCATAATACAGACTAAAATGGATCTTCATATGCTCATTCTGACATGTATTATCAACCTACATAGTAACTGTAGGCACTGCATTTTTACGCATGTGAAACCCGATGAGGAGTCTTATTTGGAGACAGCTACCTTTGGAGTCACGGATGCCGCGGGAAACGGATATCGGAAGGGGGAATTCAGAATAAGCAAGCTCACTGTCTTCGTTGGTGCTGCGTTCGTTACTTCGTTCGAACGGAAACAGATTGCGGGCGTTCGTTTAGCGTTCGAGGGAGCGTTCGAACGGTGTCGGTAATTCTGGTTTTGCTGCTAGCCTCACACCCAGCCCATTTAGCTCCCCAAAGCCCATAAAACACATCCCAAATTAAATAATTAAATATTAAATTAAATATTAAACATTAAATAAAACATTTAAATCATTTACCAATTAAAATAAACAATTACCAACTTAAACTAAATTAAACAAATCACATACTAAATCAAAAGATAATCATACTAAATTAAAATCAATCATAACCAATTAAAGCCAATCATATATTTGACTTCCTAATCTAATAAGATACTTACCAATATAAAAATTTTGTATTCCTAAACCAACACAAATTAAATATTACAACTTTCTAAGTAAAATATTTTGTCCCCCCCTCAATCCTTTGATTTCCTTGTTTAAAACTAAATCATATCCTAATTTAATGCACAAATCCCTTCCCTTGTAAACCCTAGCCATTCTCTATATAAACAACCCCTAACCAAGGCCATTCCTCTCCTGGACACAACACAATTCACACCCAAGCTCTCTCAAAATTTCTCTAAACTCTCTCTACACACCCAAAACACATCCAAGAGAAAACACTTCATACACACACAAAAAGAAAACAAAGAAACCACCACAAGACCACCCTCCATAGCCGAACCCAAACTCACCCATAGCCGAATTCTAAAACACGCCAAAACAACCTCCTAGATTACCTTAAAACAGTAGCCCAAAATCCTTAAAAAAACAGTAACTTAGAAAACTACATAGATAACCTAAAAATAATCACTTTTAATTGCACTAAGAACCCACACAACTTGGAATAGTTCTTTGAAAACATTGAAACAGGTAGCCCGTGCAGTGAGCAGCAAAACAGGAGCCGAATAGGAGCAGAACGGAGTTCGAACAATAAGCAAAGCAGCGAAGCAGTGAGCTAGGACGTTGAACCAGGGACCAAAAAGTTGCGGAGCTTTACCCCCCTTTCGATCTTCGTGGAACGTGAGTCCGAGAGACGGCTTAAAAGGTTAGACCTGAGGGTATCTTTCACACTTGTTTTCCTTTTCCGCATTATTTATTAAGTATTTCTTGTATGATTGTAATGTTGAATGTGTGTTGTGATTTTTGAGTATGTAAATATGCATGAATTATGAGATGTAATATGTTGTGGGCATTAGATGAATGAGAGATGTGTCAACTCTCGCGGTATATCGGATGGAAACCCGGACATAAATTTCATAGCCGATTCCGAATGGACGGTAATATGATCTGTACTCGGGCCACAACTCCACGTACCGCTTGAGTAAACGGCACCATCTCTTTTTCGTTGTGTTGCTTTGTGTTTATTTAGTTTTCTCTTGAATTCAATATATTGTTTATTTTTGTATGATTCAACCAAGCGCATGGGCTTAGTGAGTTAGTCCAAAGGTCCTCCATTTGTGAGACAAAGAGCCGAAAAGGCCACATTCGTGACACTACTTCGCCGCGCCGGTTGATGTATGTTCGGTTGGACGCAAGATACGTTCAATCGAGCATACTTAGTTTGATATTATTATCTTTATTTTCGCATGTATAAGTCGATCGAGCGCATGGGCTTAGTAAGTGTGTTGTGAGATCCCCTATGGGGAGGGGCTAAAAGCCCTTTACCACGATGCTTTGCCGCGCCGGTTGACGTGTGTTCGGATTGGATGTAAGATGCGTTCAATCGGGCATACTTGGTTGATATGATTGGTTCTATTCTTGCATGTGTGATATGACGCGCATGGGCTTAGCATGTTGGTCTAAAGGTCCTCTCTTTGAGAGATCAAGAGCCCCAAAAGGTCACCTTTACGGCAATGCTTCGCCGCGCCCTTTTATTTTCTGTTTATGTATTGCATCAGGTCCGTGTCCGTTCGAACGCGTTCACGAACGCAACTCGAACGCGCATGTGTTTTTGCCTTATTATGTGTCAGGTCTCGTATCCGTTCGAACGCGTTAACAAACGCCATACGAACGTGAGCTTTCTGTCTCATCTCCGTTCGAACGCGTTTACGAACGCTACTCGAACGTGAGCATTCTGTCTCGTCTCCGTTCGAACGCGTTTACGAACGCTACTCGAACGTGAGCATTCTGTTTCATTTCCGTTCGAACGCGTTTACGAACGCTACTCGAACGTGAGCATTCTGTTTCATTTCCGTTCGAACGCGTTTACGAACGCTACACGAACGCACACACACTGAACTGAGTCTGTCTTATTATATTCATGCATAATTGCCTATTAGTTGATCTTTCTTATGCAAATGTGTCACAATTCGTATGCTTATGTCATGATAACATTTGAGCATTATTTCTTGCGGTATATCGGATGGAAACCCAGACGTAAATTCCGTAGCCGATTCCGAATGGACGGTAGTGCGGTCTGTACTTGGGCCACAATTCCACGTACCACTTGAAAAGTGCCCATATGTGTGCTTGTGTTTTCCTGAATGTGATATGTAAATTCGTATGTTCGTTGCTATCTTGATATATGTTAGCATGCAATTTTGAATATGAGATATATGTAAAAATGTACACATAAGTTTTATTTTGCACATGAGAATTTAGAAGCATGATACTCTTGGAAATAAGTGTTACTTAAGCTTAGTAAAATTATTACATGAATCCTTTCATTACAAGTGACATAAGTAAGGGACCATTCCGAACCCAACGGTTTGAGGTCTTCCCTTGCGAGGGGTGAGTGCGGCCTTAAATCTTTGTCCCGGTTCACACCGGGTGGCGACTCCATGTTATGCAATCCTTCCCAACTAGGCCGCGAGCCTAGGAACGGCGTCGCCCCAGTTTCTGTGTCCTACAGTCTGGCGACTCCACTGGGGAAAGAAAGTTGGCCCCAAAATATTGTCTTGTAATGTTTGGATTTATGTTTTAAATTGACCGTGTCTATAGTGGATAAAGTGAGGGTTTAATCAAAGGCATTTTTAGGCTAGGTAATGGTTTGGTGTCTTCCTTCATTCACTACCTTTCTAGAAGGAAAAGCTGTGAAGGCACCTAGATAGCCATCTACTCGTAGCCTTTGTGATGGACTAATTTGGAGGACTCGTTGTTTATTCCTGACAACAAGCGATAAGAGCCTAAGAGGCTTGGGTATTTAAGTGAGCCTCGCTCCACCTTCCCTCTGGGGGATCTACAACGGGAAATCCATTTGACAGTCCGTCACACACCATAGCTCATTGGTACGTACCTTAGTGTATAAAAAAAAGTGCGCCCACTTGGTTGCTCGAACCCTTGAGTGGGGAGACCTAGTTGTGGGCCATCCTTCGCCAGTGAGAGCCTTTGTCTATACTCTTACTAACCCACCTATAGACCGGGTTGGCTAAAGTAACATTATTTTCCTTGAGTATGTGCTTGTGGACCATCCTCATTTGGATGCAGTTGGACTATTGTCAGAAATGCGGGCTTGCTGGGCCATTTAAACTGGGGCAAGTTCGTACCTTATGACTATTAGGCCAAAAGCTTCTGAAATGTTGATAGGCCACTTTGTAAAAAATATTATGTCATGTTTGCATCATCTTCCTTGTATGCTTGTGTTTGGGAACATCGTCGTTTGGATCCATTTGGACCATTTGTCATGAGATATGGGCTTGTTGGGCCATTTAAACTGGGACAAGAACGTATCTCATGACGATTGGGCCAAAAGGCTTCTAAATAACAATGGCCATTTTATGATTGTGTTCGGAATTTTATCATTTGGATTTAGTTGGGCTCTTAATTTGCCGTAAGACATGAACTCGTTAGGCCACTTAAACTGGGACGGGTTCACTCTTATGACAATTGTCCCAAAAGCTTCTAAAATGATAATAGGCCGATTTGTTTGAGAATTTTTTTGATTTAATATATGTTATGTACTTCTTATGCACATCATGCATACATACATCATGTTAACCCTTGTGTTCTGAAAGCCATCATAGATTCCCGTTGGGTTAGAAAAAAGGAAGACTCACCAAAATACCGAGAACAGACATGAGTGAATCAGATACTGAGGTATCCCGGATAGATCAGTTGGAAAATGGCTTCGCCAAGATTACTGAACAGTTGCAAGCCTTGACTGCTGCCATGACAAATATGGCTGTGCCCCGTGCTGGGGAGAATTCTGAGAATGTAAGGCGCGAGAAGCCTCCGAATGGGTTGGGGGATGATATCCCCGCTTTTGATGATGATAATGCAGAGTATGCAACAGACAGAGTGATTGGGTCTCAGGCAGAATTTCAGAAGCTTCGGGATCAGGTTGAAACAGTTACCCGTAAGATGAGGGGTAAGAATGAAGATTTGCTAGACTATGAGACAATGAAGTTCGAGGAGCAGTTGCCAGCGCAGTTTAAGATGCCGGATCTGGCTAAGTTCAATGGGAATGGAGATCCGAGGGTGCATCTCCGTCAGTATGTGTCTGTTATGAGTTCAGTGGGCCTATCACAGCGCCAAGTCCAAAAGATGTTTGGGATGTCACTCGAGGGGGCACCTGTGGTTTGGTATCATAGCCTTGAAAAGAAGGTTAAGGAAGATTGGAAGGAACTAGCTGACGCTTTTCTGAAGCAGTATGTTACAGACTTGGAGATTGACTTGTCACTCCGTGATTTGGAGAACACTAAGCAGAAGCCGGAAGAAAGCTTCAAGGAGTATGTAGACCGCTGGAGAAGCCAGCTTCTGAAAATGCAGACTCGGCCCTCTGAGAAGGACCAAATCAAAATGATCATCAAGGGCACCAAGCCCTCTATTTATAGTAAGTTGAGGAGGATGACTTCGATGATTTCCGATTTTCGACAGTTGAGGGAAACTGTCATGGATATTGAGGAAGAGGAGGCTGAAAACAGAAAGTCCTATGGCCAGAATAGGCGGACTTTTGGGGGGTATTCTGAGACCAAGCCCGCTACGGCCGAGGTCGCTGCCGTCAAGAACCGGCATTTCTCTAACCTGGGGAAGCCGTTATCTAAGGTACTTGAGAAGTTGAAGGGACAAGGACTCCTAAAACCCTTAGAGCCTAAACCACTTCCAGATCTTATCCCACCCAACCTTAACCTAAGCTTGTATTGTCACTTCCATCAAAGGAGAGGCCACGAAACTGACAGCTGCACCCGCCTTAGGCATGAAATCCAAAACCTCATTGATGCTCACAAAATACCTGACCCAGAAAGAGAACAACCCAACGCATACAGAAATCCCCTACCCAACTACATGATCAACTCCGGCCTACCCGAAACCCTTGTCCTTCAAACTCTCAACCACTCAGCTTCATCCATAGGAGTATGGGATGACAACGGTGGAGAACCATAGGCCAAGAAAGAAAGCAATGTTGCGAATGATGAAATCATCCCTCCTAGTTTATTTGATCATGCATTTTAATATAGACATTGACTTGGTCTACATATTCGAATCATTTTCTTTAAATAATAATAAAGACATTATTTCGCTGAATCTCTTCTACAATATGAGTATATTTGAGAAAAACATTCAACATTGGCACTATGAAATCCAGTGATGTTTAGAACACGGGGAATCTCTGGGAACAACAACAGTACAGTCAGTTTCAGAAATGAATCAGTATCAGTTTGGGGATGAGTCCCAGGGTCGAGGCCCGCATCAGTATCAGCTTGGGGGCGAGGCCCACATCAGTTCAGTATCAGTATCAGTCTGGGGGCGAGACCCATATCAGTCTCGGTCTGGGGGTGAAGCCCATGTCAGCATCAGCTCTGCCGGGTATGGCATTCTGGGGGGCGAGGCCCACATTGGTTCAGTATTAGTTCTGCCGGGTATAGTACTCTTGGGGCGGGGCCCACATCATTATCAGCAACGGTTCGAAATGGACCATCATCTCATCACTTGCCAAAAATGGCACTCCGAAATTGAAGCACTGTTCAGAAATGGACCAAGGAAGGCCTAACCCATCGGAATATAATACATATACATGCATACATGCATACATACCACATACATGCAATGTTTGTTTCGTGTTCGCAGGTGTATAACAGCAAAGACCATCTCATCAAGTAACGGTTCAAAAATGAGCCACAATCTCGTACAGCACAGTTCAGGAAATGGAGCACTTACAACAGACGCCGGAAATGGCACTCCAAAATGGAGCACTTACAACAGACGCCGGAAATGGCACTCCAAAATGGAGCACTTACAACAGACGCCGGAAATGGCACTCCAAAATGGAGCACTTACAACAGACGCCGGAAATGGCACTCCAAAATGGAGCACTTACAACAGACGCCGGAAATGGCACTCCAAAATGGAGCACTTACAACAGACGCCGGAAATGGCACTCCAAAATGAAGCACTTACAACAGACGCCGGAAATGGCACTCCAAAATGGAGCACTTACAACAGATGCCGGAAATGGCGCTCCAAAATGGAGCACACTCACAACAGAGGCCGAAAATGGCGTTCCAAAATGGAACACACACAACAGATGCCGAAAATGGCGTTCCAAAATGGAACACACACAACAAATGCCGGAAATGGCGCTCCAAAATGGAGCACATACACGAAAGATGCCGAAGATGGCGCTCTAAAAAAAGAGCACGGTTCGGGAATGAACCAGGGGTCGCAACACCTCACCACCCAAATCAACTCAACACATGGTAAGTCAAGTGGCAGCTGGCGAGCCAGGTAAGTAGAAATGCATTGCATAACTTTGATAGGATTGTCACTGTTGCACATTACACAAGTCCCATCAAAGTGGGGGCAACTGTAGGCACTGCATTTTTACGCATGTGAAACCCGATGAGGAGTCTTATTTGGAGACAGCTACCTTTGGAGTCACGGATGCCGCGGGAAACGGATATCGGAAGGGGGAATTCAGAATAAGCAAGCTCATTGTCTTCGTTGGTGCTGCGTTCGTTACTTCGTTCGAACGGGAAACAGATTGCGGGCGTTCGTGTAGCGTTCGAGGGAGCGTTCGAACGGTGTCAGTAATTCTGGTTTTGCTGCTAGCCTCACACCCAGCCCATTTAGCTCCCCAAAGCCCATAAAACACATCCCAAATTAAATAATTAAATATTAAATTAAATATTAAACATTAAATAAAACATTTAAATCATTTACCAATTAAAATAAACAATTACCAACTTAAACTAAATTAAACAAATCACATACTAAATCAAAAGATAATCATACTAAATTAAAATCAATCATAACCAATTAAAGCCAATCATATATTTGACTTCCTAATCTAATAAGATACTTACCAATATAAAATATTTGTATTCCTAAACCAACACAAATTAAATATTACAACTTCCTAAAGTAAAATATTTTGTCCCCCCCTCAATCCTTTGATTTCCTTGTTTAAAACTAAATCATATCCTAATTTAATGCACAAATCCCTTCCCTTGTAAACCCTAGCCATTCTCTATATAAACAACCCCTAACCAAGGCCATTCCTCTCCTGGACACAACACAATTCACACCCAAGCTCTCTCAAAATTTCTCTAAACTCTCTCTACACACCCAAAACACATCCAAGAAAACACTTCATACACACACAAAAAGAAAACAAAGAAACCACCACAAGACCACCCTCCATAGCCGAACCCAACTCACCCATAGCCGAATTCTAAAACACGCCAAAACAACCTCCTAGATTACCTTAAAACAGTAGCCCAAAATCCTTAAAAAAACAGTAACTTAGAAAACTACATAGATAACCTTAAAAATAATCACTTTTAATTGCACTAAGAACCCACACAACTTGGAATAGTTCTTTGAAAACATTGAAACAGGTAGCCCGTGCAGTGAGCAGCAAAACAGGAGCCGAATAGGAGCAGAACGGAGTTCGAACAATAAGCAAAGCAGCGAAGCAGTGAGCTAGGACGTTGAACCAGGGACCAGAAAAGTTGCGGAGCTTTACCCCCCTTTCGATCTTCGTGGAACGTGAGTCCGAGAGACGGCTTAAAAGGTTAGACCTGAGGGTATCTTTCACACTTGTTTTCCTTTTCCGCATTATTTATTAAGTATTTCTTGTATGATTGTAATGTTGAAATGTGTGTTGTGATTTTTGAGTATGTAAATATGCATGAATTATGAGATGTAATATGTTGTGGGCATTAGATGAATGAGAGATGTGTCAACTCTCGCGGTATATCGGATGGAAACCCGGACATAAATTTCATAGCCGATTCCGAATGGACGGTAATATGATCTGTACTCGGGCCACAACTCCACGTACCGCTTGAGTAAACGGCACCATCTCTTTTTCGTTGTGTTGCTTTGTGTTTATTTAGTTTTCTCTTGAATTCAATATATTGTTTATTTTTGTATGATTCAACAAGCGCATGGGCTTAGTGAGTTAGTCCAAAGGTCCTCCATTTGTGAGACAAAGAGCCGAAAAGGCCACATTCGTGACACTACTTCGCCGCGCCGGTTGATGTATGTTCGGTTGGACGCAAGATACGTTCAATCGAGCATACTTAGTTTGATATTATTATCTTTATTTTCGCATGTATAAGTCGATCGAGCGCATGGGCTTAGTAAGTGTGTTGTGAGATCCCCTATGGGGAGGGGCTAAAAGCCCTTTACCACGATGCTTTGCCGCCCGGTTGACGTGTGTTCGGATTGGATGTAAGATGCGTTCAATCGGGCATACTTGGTTGATATGATTGGTTCTATTCTTGCATGTGTGATATGACGCGCATGGGCTTAGCATGTTGGTCTAAAGGTCCTCTCTTTGAGAGATCAAGAGCCCCAAAAGGTCACCTTTACGGCAGTGCTTCGCCGCGCCCTTTTATTTCTGTTTATGTATTGCATCAGGTCCGTGTCCGTTCGAACGCGTTCACGAACGCAACTCGAACGCGCATGTGTTTTTGCCTTATTATGTGTCAGGTCTCGTATCCGTTCGAACGCGTTAACAAACTCCATACGAACGTGAGCTTTCTGTCTCATCTCCGTTCGAACGCGTTTACGAACGCTACTCGAACGTGAGCATTCTGTCTCGTCTCCGTTCGAACGCGTTTACGAACGCTACTCGAACGTGAGCATTCTGTTTCATTTCCGTTCGAACGCGTTTACGAACGCTACTACTCGAACGTGAGCATTCTGTTTCATTTCCGTTCGAACGCGTTTACGAACGCTACACGAACGAACGCACACACTGAACTGAGTCTGTCTTATTATATTCATGCATAATTGCCTATTAGTTGATCTTTCTTATGCAAATGTGTCACAATTCGTATGCTTATGTCATGATAACATTTGAGCATTATTTCTTGCGGTATATCGGATGGAAACCCAGACGTAAATTCCGTAGCCGATTCCGAATGGACGGTAGTGCGGTCTGTACTTGGGCCACAATTCCACGTACCACTTGAAAAGTGCCCATATGTGTGCTTGTGTTTTCCTGAATGTGATATGTAAATTCGTATGTTCGTTGCTATCTTGATATATGTTAGGCATGCAATTTTGAATATGAGATATATGTAAAAATGTACACATAAGTTTTATTTTGCACATGAGAATTTAGAAGCATGATACTCTTGGAAATAAGTGTTACTTAAGCTTAGTAAAATTATTACATGAATCCTTTCATTACAAGTGACATAAGTAAGGGACCATTCCGAACCCAACGGTTTGAGGTCTTCCCTTGCGAGGGGTGAGTGCGGCCTTAAATCTTTGTCCCGGTTCACACCGGGTGGCGACTCCATGTTATGCAATCCTTCCCAACTAGGCCGCGAGCCTAGGAACGGCGTCGCCCCAGTTTCTGTGTCCTACAGTAACATACAGACATGAGCTGTAATTGAAAAGTTTGTAATATTCAGTGCTCTAGTTTAATTGGAGGAAGCATCTATAAATGGCAATGGAGTAAAAAGAGAGAGAGAGAGAGAGAAAAAAAAGTGTGAAAAAAACATCTAAGATCCGAGTTATTAAGTCCGTAGAGGTGTTTTAACACATAGTTCCCTAAAATCAACTGGTTTGGGAGTCACTGGCCTAAAGCTCGCTACATGGATCGAAGATGTTGTAAAATATATATATATATATATATATTATATATATATATATATATTATATATATATATATATATATATATATATATATATATATCTGAAGTCTGAGTAATTAAGTCCTTAGGGGTGTCTTAACACCTGGTGCCCTAAAGCCAATTGGTTTGGGAGCCATCGACCCAAAGCTCGCTACATAGACGGAAGATATTGTATATAAATAAAAAAATAGAGAAAAATCAAAGAAAAAAATCTGAAAATCCGAAAAATTATTCCATTGCTACAAAAAGGTGTGAAATCTGCTAGAACTTTAGGACAAAAACATTATTCTCTTATCAACTGCACTTCTGACTGTTGTGGGCAAAAATGAGTTGATTAATATTTTGTTGGCTATGTATATGGAGAATGGTAAAAATAATCGGAGAATTTACTTATTCGGTAATTTAGAAAGAAACAAAACAACTAGTAACTTGGAGTATAAGTTTCACCTGTTTAGTTACTAACTTGTTTATTCTCTTTTCTTTTTTCTTTTTGCTTTTGTGTGCATTAGTTTTACTATCTTTTTACTTTTATCAAACGTTTGTGGGTATCGTTGCGGTAAGCCCTCACGAGACTACAACTCGTCAACTAGGGACACCTATGGGTTTAAAGGCTTGTTGCATATGCTAAATGCAACCATGATCCCTACAAAAGTGGCTTAGTTAATTATTTTATTTTGTGTTTTGCTCGAGGACTAGCAAAATGTTAGGTTTGGGGGTGTGATGAGTGGTATTTATATCACTATTTCCCACTCATTTGACCTAATATTTTGTATAGTTTCTCGAATTTTATGAACGTTTTGATGTGTTTTTGTTTATTTTGCAGATAAAAATAATATTGGGACTTAATGGAATCAACTCGGGGCTAAAACAATGAAATCCGGTGGAAAAATGGTCAAAATGAAATTGTACTATACGCGTTACGAAGTACAGTCCGAAATTCCAATTTTGCACTAGTTTCGTATTTTGGCCATATATTTTTCATTCGATATCCGATTGAGCTGATTTAAGTTGCAGATTAAATAAGACTCAAAGATCTACAACTTTGAAGATTTAAATATTTTCGAATTCAGAAGTTGGGAAGACCGAAATTGATGAACAATACAGTATATTTTGTGTAACTACTATAGTCATTTACAAAATATAAAATAAAATTAATAAAATAAAAAAATAAAAATTGTCAAACTTCCACCAAACATGCTTGCATGTTTGGTGTCATGTTTGATGCCATGTTTGGTGCCATGTTTGATGCCTTGTCTTGTGGCATGTTTGGTGGAGCAATTCATGGAGCAATCGGTGGAGTAATTCGTGGAGCAATCGGTGGAGCAATTGGTGGAAGCCTTTAGGTTTTTCTATAAATACCAAGCCATTTCATTTCTAATTCTCATGCTTTCCTTAGGTTTTTGTAAGGAATTTAAGGATTGCATCTTGTGTGTTTATTTTTAGTAATTTAATTTATGCATTTTTATTTTCAGCAATAGTAGTAGTTCTTCTTCTTCTTCTCTTTTCTTTTATGTTTAGTAGTTAGATTTCCGCTGGGGGAAGGGTGGAGCTTTTATTATTTTAGTTTAGATTAATCTCCCTTAATTATAATATGGAAATTGTAATTCAAACTAAAAAGATTACCGCCTTAATGACTGGTTTTATTTATTTGACATAAAGTGGTACCGCCTATATGGCCGGTCTTTAGGTGACAGATAATTACCGTCTATATGGCTGGTTTGTGGACAAATAATAATACCGCCTTTATGGCTGGTCGGACTTAATAAAAATATAATTTAATGAGGATACCGCCTTTATGGCTTGTCGGTAATTTCACGGTTAATTTCTGTATTATAGGTAGGGAGATGTCTAAATTATAAATAGTAAAAGTGGATCCCCAACCCCAGTATTTTATTTTTATTCTAGGGAAGTGATGAAACACAATATCCACACTTAATAATTGATTTTCTTTTTATGGGTAGTTCTTTAGTTTATTTATTAAGTCTTAGTCTTAATGCTTCCTGTTGCCTGATCACCAATAGAATTGATGTGGTAAACTTAAAATAAACTAGACATATGGATTTTAAGTTTAGCCTCAGACTTAATAGCTCATGAATCTTCCTTGAGGATAGATAACCATTTAATAGATTTTCTTACAGGATATGAATATACATGTCAGGCGGGGGTAGCCATAATTGGAACTTAATCTTAATGAATCCAGGTAATATGGTTGACATATCAATATGATTCAATTGGGTTATACTGGGTATTTGCGTATGACCATCGGAAGAGGCTTTTACATATTATCGTGTTCCAGGTTAGTAAACTGAATTATTACACATAAGTAAGGGAATCAATTCATCTTTTTAACAATATTGCGTGGAGTCACGACCCTAGATCTTTGAGTCTTTTGTATTTTCCTTAGTATTTTCTTTTGAGTCTTTTGTTTATTTTATTTATTTTAATTAAGCAACTTCATATTCAACCAACCAAAATCAATCATTCTCTTCTCCCTTAATTAGATATTTGTAAATAAATAGATTCAATAATTAGTAACAACAGTAGGAATTAAGGCCTCGTGGGATCGATATTTTTATACTACCTGAACGATACGTGCGCTTGCGTTATACGCGTGTGAATGCACCGGTCAATTCCCGAACTGTGCTGAGTGTGATGGCAATGTGCTTTTGACCTTGGGCTTTGTTCCCGAACCACCTGTGGGCTTTATTCCCGAACTGTGCTGAGTGTGGGCTTTATTCCTGAATTGTGCTGAGTGTGGGTTTTATTCCCGAACTGTGTTGAGAGTGGGCTTTATTCCCTGCGCTTGTTCCTGGACTGTGTTGAGAGTGGGCTTCATTCCCCGGGCTTTATTCCCGAACTGCATAGAGAATGGGCTTTGTTCCCTGGGCTTTGTTCCCGAACTGTGTTGAGAGTGGGCTTTGTTCACGAACTGTGTTGAGTGTGGGCTTTATTCCCGAACTGTGTAGAGAGTGGGCTTTGTTCCTTAACTGTGTTGAGAGTAGGCTTTATTCCCCGGGTTTTATTCCCGAACTACGTAGAGAGTGGGCTTTATTCCCGAACTGTGTAGAGAGTGGGCTTTGTTCCCGAACTGTATTGAATGTAGGCTTTATTCCCGAACTATTACTGATATGAGATGGTTCATTCCCAAACCGTTACTTGAGTTGAGATGGTTCATTCCCGAACCGTTCTTGAGTTGAGATTATTGACATTCCCGGCTTGCTCGTCCTTGCCTCTTTTTTCCTTTTTTTCTTCAAAAACCTGTGAATATAAAACAAAAATTGAGTGTATGTGACGTGTATGCATGTATGCATGGATGTATTTCCTATTCCGATGGGTTAGGCCTTCATTGTGCTCTTTGGTGCCCTATGTCTACAAATGTCTTCGGTCGCCCCCTCTGCCTGCTTATAATTTCCTCATGTCATTTCTACTGTGGTCATTGCTCAGTTTTCTTTGGTCACATGGCTCAAGATCCCATTATGTCTCTTATTCGCGAGGTGGTAGACTGGTCGCCCCCAGACTTAGTTTAGCTTTTTGCTCTCCGCTGCTTGCACTAGGTCAAGGTGGACTACGTGATGTGGCATTCCGTATCAACATACTATATTACTGGCTACAAAATAGTCCCAATAGTTATACATATTATTGTCCTCAAAGAATGCTCAGTAATGAAATCAGAGAACCTTCAAAACACTCAATGCAATTCAAATTCAAGTATTTGAATAAATCATCTAAGCCAGACTCACAGTGTGTGTGCGCAAAGGTTCTTTTACAGCTTGATTCCTAGGTAAGCCAACTCAATGATTTCGTTTAAAAATTGGGATCGATGGGTCAAACCAACCTAAATGTCTCAATTATGCTCAGCAATTGCTTTTCCGTGCTCAATATGGTATGGTTTTCTTTTTCTTTTGTCTCTCTTTCTTTTTCTTCTTTTTTTCTCAACACACCTACCCTTTAAGGTAGCATTTCTCCTCATGGTGGTCCTAATACTCGCCCATGGGTAGCTTCACGCTTATCGGTTATAGGTGGTTTATTTTTAATTTTTTTTACTTTAAAGATTTTTCTTTTATTTCAACCATACCACACATCATAACACAAGCAAATCATGATAGACATATAAGCAAACAGTCATTCATCGACCTGTAATTTCTTCAACTAGTCACATTGCCGACTACTCAGGTTTTCATTGTTATAAACTTATGATTAAGTGCTCACGAGTCTAAACTAGATCAACTACTCAAAGTATCAGATAAAAGTGCATCAAGAATTTATCGTTTCTAAGATTTCACCTAAAGCAAACAATTTCATCATTGGACTTATGCCTAACTATTAAGGACTAAAAGCAAACAAATTTTTTTTTCTTTTTTTTTTCTCTTTTTTTTTCCTTTTTTTTTTTTTTGCTGAAACCCCCCAATGGTCTTTCTATTCTTGCCGTAAATTTTTCTATTTCTCGGCTTCCTCTTCCCTGATATCCATGTTTTCTAAACTCTTCTTGACAAGTCTTCATTCTTCTCTAACCCAACAGATATCTATGATGGCTTTTAAGACACGAGGTTAACATGATGCGTGTATGCATGAGATGCGAGTGGTTATCAAAACAACATATATCCTTCCGACCTTATTCCTCTTACACTCGTGGTAAGTCCATTTTTGTCCTAGGTATGGCTTATTTTATGTACCAATGTGGTGTACACAAAATCGTTCTCTCCTACGCTACAGGGTGAACCTTGGCTACCTCAGTCACTTTCCATCGGTAAAAGACAAAGACCGCCCATTTACAATATTGACTAAGCCTATTATGAGGATCGTGCCATTGTCTAGAAATGACGAATTGGGATCTTGGTAATCACAGTTGTGGGGATGGACTTGGAGATATCCAAAAGTATAAAAATATGTTGTAACAAGGCGTATCCTTTCTGGATGAAAGCCAGTGCGGATATCAGACTCATGCTTCTGGCATATTCGGATCATGTTTGGATCTTCTAAGTTCATCAAGGTTTTCATACAAGTTGGCCCGTTATCATTTTAAAGCATTCAATCAAATCATCGCGAGGTGCAAACTTATCCCAGTTGAAAAGGCCCAACAAGTTTACATTTTTGCGATAAGGTGACTAAACAACTTCAAATGATTGGGGGCCCAAACAGAAAGCAGCTCATTGTCATTTTGAAAAAATTTGGCCCAATCATCAAAGATAAAACTCGTATCAGTTTAAATGGCCCAACAAGTTTGTATCTTATGATGAGAAGTCTAAATGGATCTAAATGATAATGGTCTCAAACACAAGCATAAAAGGTAGCTTCTATAGGACATACAACTATGGTTCATATGTGGGCTTACAAGGGTATGGATAAGGCTTCCGCCGGCGAAGGGATGCCCACAACTAGGTCTCCCCACACAAAGGTTCGAGTGACCAAGTGAGCGTACCCTTTTTATACCCTAAGGTACGTGCCAATCGGTGATGATCGTCACATGACTATCCACCACTTTGTGTGAAAGCAACTTCACGATAGATGACGCCATCGGGGTAAAAAAGGGTATGCAAAGAGACTTGGGAAACTAAAGCAAAAACCACAGACATTACAAGGCATTATTTCGAGGCCGATTCTCTATCCCCAGTAGAGTCGCCAGACTGTAGACACAGAGATGCGACGCTGTCTGGGCTCGAGGCCCGTAGGGAGTACGGAGTAGCCCGCGGGGACTAAACCGGAGAATAAAGGAGTCACCACTCAGTGTGAACTGTGAGATGATTTAAGGCCGCACTCACCCCTCGCAAGGGAATACCTCAAACCGTTGGGTTCGGAATGGTCCCTTACTTATACCAGTTGTAATGAACGGGTTTACGCAAAGGTAGAATCAAGTCTTATGCAGCACATGCAAGATAATTCAAATAACATACAAGTTTGCACACCCATAAACATAAATGTAAATAAAAGCGAATGCATAATTCCACAAGAATATTAAACGAGGAAATACGATAATGTAAATTATAATAACATAAAAAAGTGTTAATAACGAATGCATATAATTGAGTAATGCGTTCGAACGTCCTTACAAAAATAGCATAAATAATGACATAAACACACATGCATGAATATTCCCGAGCAGTACATGGAGTTGTATCCCAAGTACAGACCGCACTACTGTCCATTCAGATTCGGCTACGAAATTTATGTCTGGGTTTCCATCCGATATACCGCTAAAGATACCACACAATCACTGATACAATGTAAATAAAAATAGACGTGAAATATGATAATGCATATGGTAAAATAACAATAAATAACCGAAAAGACAAATATGCGAAATAACAAAGAAAGATAAATAACACAAAATAAATACTAAATAATAAAACAACAATAAAAGTAAATGAAATGTGAAATAATAAAAAGAAAAATAACAAAATAAATGCGGAATAATAAAATAACAATAAAAGCGAATAGCTAAATAAAAGGATAAATAATACGAAATAAATGTGGAATAATAAATGTGTGACCAAAGAATTTGGTTGTTTTTAATATGAGACCTCGCATACCCGACTGGACATATTTCACATCCAGCCAGGCGTGCCGTGTCCGGAATATAAATATAATTGTAAAGGTTGTCCTCAGGTATTACCTTTTAAGTCGCTTCTCAGAAGTGCGTTATGCCGTTGTCGGAAGGATTCAGGCTGGTTCGCTGTTTTTGCTCGCTGTTTCGCTGTTTTGGGCTGCCTATTTTGCAGTTTTCTTCACTGTTTTGGATGATTTTAGCTGCTGTTTTGGGTGGTTGTTTAGGGACTGTTTTGGGTTATTTTTGGACTGTTTTCTAGACTATTTTTCGGTGATTGTATGAGCTTTTTTTGTTTGGCTTTGTTGTCTTAGGATGGTTGGTGCTTGTTTGTGTCGGCCATTATGTGTGTGTTCGGTGGGCAACGTGTGTGTGGCCGTGTGTCTTGGTGTGTGTTGACCTCTGTGTGTGGTGCCTATGTGTCTTGTTTGTGAGTGGCGTGTTGACCATGTGTGTGGGGGCAGTTGTGGCTTAGGGTTTTTCGTTTGTATGTGTCTCGGTCTTAAAGGTTTATTTTGTTTGTGCCGTGTGTCTTTGAAAGTTATTATTTTTATTTTTATTTTTGGTCAGTTGGGTGGTTTTCGGTTGTTTGTGTAAGTGTATGTTTTTTGACGTGTACATGGATTTAGGGGCTGTTGTGTTTGAAGAATGGTTGATGATTGTTGGCAGTGTCGGTTCATGGCATCTTTATTGGAGGGTTGCTGTTTGTTCGGTGGGGCTGTCACTGTTTTAACTTAGCTTTGTTTGTTTGATCGGTGGATAAGAGGTGTTATTTTGTGGCTTGTTTGATGGAGACTTGAAGGTTATTTGGCGTCGTAATATCACGTGTCCGGGTTGAGTCTTGTTGTTTTTTATGCGTGTGTGTCACAATGAGAAGAGAGAGAACTAGTTTTTTTCTAGGGTTTGCTTTTGTGGCCGTGAGTGGTGTGTACGTGGGAGAGAAAGTAGTGAAGAGAGAGGCCGAGAGAGATTAGGGTTCTTTGTGAAGTTCTGTGAGGAGATAGAGGATAGAGAGAGGAGAGTGACTAGGGTTATTAGTGTGTTTTCCCGTGTGTGGAATGAGAGAAAGAGAGAAGTGAGGGAGATGGGAGAAATGAGAAGTGAGCCGAGAGAGAAGCCCTTTAGGGTTTTTGTGTTGCTGCTTTGTTCACGGTTTTGAAGGAGAAGACGAAAGGAAATTCCTAGGGTTGATGTGCTTTTTGTTATTCACATGTTGATGACGTGTGTGTTGTTGAGTGTCTAGGGTTTTGGTATTTTATCAAGTTGCCGAGTGTGGAGGTAGAGGAGAGAGAAGAGATGGACGAGGCTAGACAGGATCGAGGAGATTATGGTTCTTTGTTATTGCTTCTATTGCCGTGAGTTGTGTTGGGAAGAAGATGGGAGAATAGGGAATTGGGTGAGTTGGTTCTTTTTTTTTTTATAGTTGCATGCTAGGTTTTATTATTTTGGAGAGGGCTGGCTTAGGCGTCTGGGCTTTGTGAGTTGCATGGGCTTTGGATGGGTTGCGGGGGTTTTGGGCCAAGGCTAATATTTAAAACAGAAATCGACTAAGCGAACTCAAGCCTAAACTAGTGAGTTTAAATCTGACGAGGTATTAATTTTGGAATTTTCTCTTCCGGCATCCGTTTCCCGCGACTTCCGCAACTTATCAGGTAATACCTCCATTCGAGGCTCATGGGCAAAATGCAGTGTCTATAAGACCCACTTCATTAGATTGTTGAACTTTTCTAATACAATAATACTTGATTCTAATATGCTTTGTTTAAACATGGAATACTGGATTTCTTCTTGATATAGAGATTGCATATATGTTGTCACGAAAAATTTTAGTTGCCTCTACTTGATCATGTCCCAAAACAATTAAAGTTTCCTTAAATAGCTTGATTTATAGTGATGCAGCAGCAACAATATATTTTGCTTTTGTTGTTGACTGAGCTGTGGTTTCTTATTTCTTAGAACATCAAGAAAAACATACAGAACTAAATGAAAATATATATCTTTACAACCACCCCAATCACTGTCAGTATAGCATTTTAATTCCAGCTTATTTTCTATAGGACTTGGCCTCAATTTTATATGTTACATGATATATATATTAATATACATGGCCGCCACAGTTGACCAACTTTTTCCCAAACATCTCATTTCCTAAACTAATAATATAAAAAAAGTAAATGCTTTTTTTTTTAATTATAAATAAAAAAATAAACCGAAAACGATAAAATCAAAAGTATTTATTTTAGTATTTGTTAATGGGTATTTATTAAGCTTTTGTCATTGATTATTTATTACCACCTCAATACTCTCATATTGCACGACATAATAAAGTATTGAATAATCCTTAAAATTTGAATCATTTATCTATCTATTTAAGTTTTATATATATATAGAAAATGTTAATTAGTGTTATAAGAGCACTCATTAAAAATCTATTTTAAGAAAATTAAGATGGAAAAAAGAAAAAAAAATTATTAATATTTTGATTTTTTTTTATTCTCCATAAAAATAATGTTAAAATTTTCATTAAATGAATTCTTAATTAGTATAATCCTATATATATATAGTTCACAAGTTGAGACCGTATCTTCAAGGTCCCAGATTCAAATTTTGTATAGCATCTATAAGAGCCTGTGACATACCGATTTACCCACACATCAATGATGATGTGAGATTTCCCGATATTCTAAAAAATAATAATAATCTTCTCTTGAGAGAAGAAATTAATGAGAGAAAGAATAATATATACATGGCCCCCACAATTGACTAACTTTTTCACATAGTCAAAAATAGGGTTGAAAATTTTTCCCCATAGTGTTTGAGATATTATTTTTTTTCCTTTTATCATGATTTGGAAAAAAAAGGTCTTTTAATTTTTAGCAAGATGAGATGGGACACGAAATAGGATGAAATGAGATTTATTTAGATTAAATAATATTTTAAAAAAAATATATAGGATATTTATGATGATTTTTTGTCTTAAAATAATAACAAGATAATACTAAAACAATTTTTTTTATCCTGATTAAATAAAATATCACATCTCCCCCTTTTCCACAACTATCTCACTCCATACTCGCGTTGCATTTGGAAAATACTCAACACGCATAATTTTCATGTGGGACATTAATATAGTGTTGAAAGACTACTACTTTAACACCACTTTCAAAATTTTCAATCCTTAAAATTTGAATAATTTATCTATTTATTTAAGTTTTATATTTTCCAAAATCATTTAAAAAAACTTATTATATATAATTTTTATTAATTTATTTTTTCTTTAAAAATTAAATATAGAGACAAAGTCATGAATGATTTGAATAAAAATTTTAAAATATTGAAATTAATTATATAATTATCTTAATATTTATGAAGTAGTAAAGAGATTTATCTTGATCTTGATCTTAATCTACTTCCTTTAAAATTTCAGAAAATTTTGTCACAATTTCATCATATTGTCTATTTTTCTAAAGTGAATACCAGCTTTAGAAAGCAATGACATGTAGCAACAAAAAAAAAAAAAAAAAAATCAGAAGTTTTGTCACAATTTCATCATATTATCTTTGAATTAATGAATTACATAAAATGTTTGGTGGACTGTAATCAATGTTCGGTGGACATTACTTTTTCCTATACAGATATATTTTGATACTAATATTCGATTAATTGAATTTTCATATTTCAGAATTTTTTTTTGCATTGAAAATATGTCTTTCGAAGAAATATATCTTTTCAAATTAAAATTTACATCCTTTTATGATACCTCTATTGTAAAGATGTATTGTTTCATATGAATTTATTTGAAATTTTAAATGAAAATATGAAAGTGTTGTAGGATATATGGTGTCATTAAACATCAATAACATGTAAATCAAACAATCAAAAATTCTGATCTAGATACAAAACCCTAAAACCAGAAAACTTGAAGACAAACCTTGAAATTAAGATTTCAGAATCAATCCAAGTCGAGAAGTTCTCTGTCCTTAAGAACTTATTGGCCCCGTCACATGTGCTCTACGGATTCAATTAGCCAACGTTCTCCCAGGATAACTTGGATACTTCTTGTTCAAGGAGCACTCATTAATAAGAATGCGAACAAGGAATATGGAAGTAACTCTCTCACAAAACCAAGGAAAACCAGTGACTTCAAAATCTGATAAATTTTTCAACTCTCTTTTTGATGTTATTATTTCTCTTTTATAAGGCATGAGGGGTGCCAAAGGGCACCCATTGGGGGTGGGATGCAACCCTCCCAAGGATTGCACCCTTCCCATGCACCCTAAACATCAAAAAGACATAAATATCCTTAATGAATATTTAAAGAATTCCAACAATCCCCCACAATTCTTCAAATATTCATGGAGACACTCGGAGAGTTACAATGAACTAAAACTGCATCGAAATAGGTAGCTTTCGCCTTGAACATTTCCTAGTGAATGACAATCGGATTTACTAGGCAAACCAGTGACCCATATAGTCTTGAACTGTTCGCCGTTGGGTAAACCAAGACAATTGCCAACACACAACTTTAATTCGACCATTTTCCCGTTCTACGGTTGTGTTCATTTTGGCCCTGAACAACGGTCCTGGATTCATCAAGCACTTTAGGGTAACCCGCCTTTAAAGGTTCCCATGGAAGCGGCTTCACTTCTTACTTGAAATAGGTGATCTACTATGAAGAGGTAATCTGTCTTTACCCCCATTAGGACTCATCTCCTAATATAGTGATCATTAAAAGCCTTAGCTTATCCTAACCAATGACAGACAGCACTCAGCGTCATTATCGGAATGAGAAAGAGTACAAAACTCTTCAGTGCTTGTTTTGAATTGCACAAAGTTTCTGTTGTCCCTTTTGAACCTAGATCTTGGGATCTCCAGTCAGGTAGGTTGGGTTTCCACAGTGAAAATTCTTAGAATATAGGCTTCAAGCTCATTCCCCTCGATGACTTCTCAACTTGCTCTCTAGGTAAACTTTAGTAAGTGGATCCGCTAGGTTTTCATTTGATTTCACATAATCGATCGATATTATGCCACTTGAGAGCAGTTGACGTATGATATTATGTCTCCGACGTATATGTCGAGACTTACCATTATACATTGTATTTTGGGCTCTCCCAATAGCCGATTGGCTATCACAATGTATGCTAATTGCTGGCACCGGTTTAGGCCAACTCGGAATATCCTCCAGGAAGTTTCTAAGCCATTCTGTTTCTTCCGCTGTTTTGTCCAACGCTATGAACTCTGATTCCATAGTAGACCGGACAATACATGTTTGTCTCGAGGATTTCCATGACACGACTGCATTACCAAGTGTGAAAACAAATCCGCTCGTGGATTTGGAGTCCACCGTATCAGATATCCAGTTAACATCGCTGTATCCCTCGAGTATAGCAGGATATCTTTCGTAATGTAGCCCATATTTTGAGGTTTCTCTCAGATACCTCAAAACTCTTACTATGGCTTTCCAGTGGTTATGTCCTGGATTGCTCGTATATCTGCTAAGCCAATTCACGGCTTGAGCAATATCAGGTCGTGTGTAATTCGTGAGATACATCATACTTCCGATGATTCTCGAATACTTTAATTGCGATACGCTTGAGCCAGTATTCTTTGATAGAGGAAGAGATAGGTCCACATGAGTTCTAGCCACATTTAGATCCCCTTTGATATATTTATCAAGTATCTTCTCAATATAATGAGTCTGTGATAATATATATCCGTCTGATGTCCTAGAAATCTTAATTCCTAAGATCACATCAGCTATTCCCATATCTTTTATATCAAATATGTTGGATAACACGTTTTTCGTAGAATGAATCATTTCATGATTGCTACCAATTATCAGCATATCGTCTACATAGAGACATACAATGACATATCCTTTTTGAGTTGACTTGGTGTACGCACACTTATCACACTCATTGGTTTTGAACCCATTTGACAATATCTCTTTGTCAAATTTCTCATGCAATTGTTTAGATGCTTGTTTTAATCCGTACAAGGATTTTACAAGTTTGCACACCTTCTGTTCTTGTCCAGGAACATTAAAACCTTCTGGTTGTTCCATGTAAATCTCTTCATCCAATTCACCATTCAAGAATGTCGTCTTTACATCCATTTGATGCATTTCAAGACCAAAAATAGCTGCTAAGGCTATGAGCATTCTTATCGATGTGATACGAGTCACTGGTGAATAGGTGTCAAAGTAATCAAGGCCTTCCTTTTGTCTATAACCTTTTATGACAAGCCTTGCCTTGTACTTATCCATTGATCCATTCATTTTCATCTTCCTTTTGAATATCCATTTGTAGCCCAGCGGCTTACAACCTGATGGAATATCAACCAACTCCCAAGTACGGTTCTGTACGATTGAATCAATCTCACTGTTTATAGCCTCTTTCCACAGAGGAGCCTCTGGAGAAGATATAGCTTCTTTATAGCTTTGAGGCTCATTTTCTAACAAGTATGTCAGAAAATCGGGACCAAACGACTTAGACGTTCTAGCTCTTTTACTACGTCTAGGCTCGTTTGTCTCAGCATTTACACGTTGATCTGATTCTTGGTCAACCTGATTACTGTCATTGACTGTATCAATTGCCCTTTTGAGAGACTCAGTTTTCTGTCTTTCCTTATAAGGAAACGTTTCTTCAAAAAATGTCGCATTCCTTGACTCAATTATCATGTTCAGATTGATATCAGGAATCTCTGACTTGTGTACCAAGAATTGATACGCACTACTGTTGCGAGCATATCCAATGAATATACAATCAACAGTTTTGGGTCCTATTCTAACCTTCTTAGGTTTAGGATTCATTACTTTGGCAAGACACCCCCACACTTTTAGGTATTTGTAAGAAGGTACGAAACATTTCCACAACTCATATGGTGTATTGTCCAATCTTTTGTGAGGAAGCTTGTTTATAACGTAGTTCGCAGAAAGCAAGGCTTCCCCCCACAAGTTCTGGGGTAAACCAGAACTTGTCAACATGGCGTTCATCATTTCCTTCAACGTTCGATTTTTGCGTTCATCAATTCCGTTTTGTTGAGGAGAATAAGGAGCAGTGGTTTCGTGAATAATTCGTGCACATAACAATATTCACCGAATGGTGAAACATATTCACCACCTCTATCACTCCTGATTTTTTTTTGATTTTCTTGCCAAGTTGATTTTCAACTTCGTTCTTATAGAGCACAAAGCTCTCGCTTCAGCTTTGCTCCTCAGCAAATACACATAACATAATCTTGTGTTGTCATCGATAAAAGTGACAAAGTACTTTTTACTGCCTCTTGTTTGCACAATATTCATGTCACACACGTCAGTGTGTACAAGTTCTAAAGGTTCAGAACTGCGTTCAACTGAACGAAATGATGTTTTATGCATTTTGGCTTCAACGCATGCTTCACACTTATGTTGGCTATCAATTGCAAATTTAGGTATGCGGTCCATGTTAATTAATTTACGCATGATATCATAATTAACATGTCCTAACCTCCCATGCCATACATTTTGTGACTCAATAATATAAGCAGAAGTACCAGCTTTATTAATAGCACGATTAACAGTCATTACATTAAGCTTGAAAAGGCCCTCAGTTAGGTATCATTTTCCTACATACACATCATTCTTAGTCATTACGAACTTATCAGAAACAAATACAAGCTTAAAACTAGCCTTGCTAAGAAGAGAGCTCGAGACCAAGTTCTTCCGAATATCTGGAACATGCAGTACATTTTTCAATGTCAGCTCATTCCCGGATGTCATCTTCAGAACCACTGTGCCTTGTCCAACCACCTGAGAGGTTGACGAGTTTCCCATGGTCAGATGATCACCGCCATCGACCTTCTGGTATATGGAAAACATCTTACTATCTGCACATATATGACGAGTAGCCCCAGTGTCTACCCACCACTTTCGGATTCCCAACTATGTTGGCTTCGGTTACCACTGCTGCTAGTTCCATCTCTGAGATCTCATCAGTCAGCTACTCATCTTCAGTGACATGGGCCTCATTTTTCTTTTTCTTGCCCTTGTCTTGAGACTTCTTGTTTCTACAGTCTTTCGACATATTACTGCTCTTGCCACAGTTGTAGCATTTCCCCTTGAACTTCTTGTTCGAAGAATCAGCTCCACTGTTCTTTCTCTTCTTGCTACCTTTTACACCCTCAATGATGTTGGCCTTAGACTCTATAGTCTTGTAGCTGGCCTTCTCGGACATCCTGTTGTCCTCCTCGATTCTCAATCGAACACTGAGGTCTTCAAGGCTCATATGCTTCTTTTTATGTTTCAGATAGCTCCTGAAGTCCTTCTATGATGGAGGCAACTTTTCAATTATGGCGGCAACTTGAAACATCTCACAGAGTTTCATTCCCTCATCCAGTATTTCATGAATGATCAACTGCAGTTCACCCAACTGAGACATCGCCGTCCTTGAATCTACCATCTTGTAGTCCAGGAACCTACCCACGACAAATTTCTTTTGTCCAACATCTTCGGTTTTATACTTCTTCTCGAGAGATTCCCAGAGAACCTTCACAGAAGTCATGCCTTGGTACACATTGTACAGGGTATTGTCAAGACCACATAGAAGGTAGTTCTTACATAGGAAGTCTCCAGACATCCAAGTCTGCTCTCGCTCTTCCTTGGCTATTTCAGATTCACCCTCCACAGGAACCGGAGGATCTTTGAGAAATTTTGCCAAGTGGAGAGTTGTCAGGTAGAACAGCATTTTGCTCTGCCACTGTTTGAAATTTGCCCCACCAAATTTCTCCGGCTTTTCTCCATGAGAGACCGGTACCGTGATATTTCCGCTAGCCATATGTAACTGGAAAATCAACAGGGTCAATTAGTCTACGAAAGACAAATTTCACAACGATCAATTAATGATCTTTTCCAAAGTGATAAATTAGGTATTCACTTGTTATTCTATTGGACGAAAGTTCCAATAAACACAAGTCCTTGAATTTCAACTAAAGATACTTTAGCAATTCAAAACCCAGACTTACACTTTTCAAATAACACAATTAATACGATAAGAGTAGATGAATATATATCAATCAAGATTGGATGAAATTACTTGTGTAAAATTATACTTTAAATTCTCAACCAATTATGCAACAACCAATCAATTTCAACTTTATCACTATGTGTATGCTTGTGATAATTGAACAACCTAATAATAACTTAAATCTATACTACCAAGATTAATGTGTTACAGCATATGATTTAATAAGTTAATATTAGTTTAAGTTTGCAGTTTATAATACTTACAAGACTATTTCGTTAGTGTTGCGTTCATATCTACGTTCGAACGAGACTGTCCAGTGTGTGCGCGTTTGTGTTGCATTTGATAACGCGTTCGAACGAAGTGTTTCCAGAGAGTTCACGTTCGAGTAGCGTTTGAAAACGCGTTCGAACAGAATAATTCCAGTGAGTTCACGTTCTTGTAGCGTTCTATAACGCGTTCGAACGGAATAATTCCAGTGAGTTCACGTTCGAGTTGCGTTTAAGACGCGTTCGAACGTTCTTAGGCAAAAGGCGTGCGTTCGAGTTGCGTTTGAATACGCGTTCAAATGTTCTTACGAAAATTCAAATTTTTGCCTTTGCGTGCGTCGGGCGTTCGAACGCCCTACGGGTTTTTCATGCACAGTCCGAATTTTCCAGAAAATAATCAAACCCTAACATGCGAATTGCTATCTAACAACAATAGAGCGATAAGTTCCTAAGTTTGTAGGATATATGGTGTCATTAAACAACAATAACATGTAAATCAAACAAATCAAACAATCAAAAATTCCGATCTAGATACAAAACCCTAAAACCAGAAAACTTGAAGACAAACTTTGAAATTAAGATTTCAGAATCAATCCAAGTCGAGAAGTTCTCTATCCTTAAGAACTTATTGGCCCCGTCACAGGTGCTCTACGGATTCAATTGGCCAACGATCTCCCAGGATATTTGGATACTTCTTGTTCAAGGAGCACTCCTTAACAAGAATGCGAACAAGGAAGATGAAAGTAACTCTCTCACAAAACCAAGGAAAACCAGTGACTTCAAAATCGAATAAATTTTTCAACCCTCTTTTTGATATTATTTCTCTTTTATAAGGCATGAGGGGGTGCCAAAGGGCACCCCTTGGGGTGGGATGCAACCCTCCCAAGGATTGTACCCTTCCCATGCACCCTAAACATAAAAAAGACATAAATATCCTTAATGAATATTTAAAGAATTTCCAACAAGTGTAAATATGAAATGGTATGACGAATTCCTAAAGTCACAACCATTAGTCGAAATATGCCTCCTTATTCACAATTCCGTATATGTGTAAGTACTCCTCTCATTGCTTGTTTTATACAACAATTAAAAAAAAATTATTCTTCTTGCATCATCATAATCAAAAGAGTATTTTTTTTTTTTTGGTTGATTTTAATCATTCAAATTCAAATAACCTTCTATTATATTATATCCTCATAGAGATTCTCACCTATCCCACAGTAATATCGTAAACATTTCTTTTAAAAAATTATTAGGTGCTTTAGAATTTATTCATTAGTGTCAAATTATCCTTCAAATTTCACAATCGAAAGTGACCAATCAAGACTAAAATATCAAAGATTAGAATCATCTATCAAGCTATTTTATGGAAAATGTGCCTAAAATACATAAAGAATCAAGAACGGAGAAGTTTTCTCGATGGGATGGACATCAAATTGCTAAGTTGCCCTCTTGGAATTGCTATTGTATAACTGATACATTGAACTAAGCAAGCAGTGTATTATATGAAATTTCCTACTATCATACTTAAACAACAAACTCTATATACCTGGGAGATTAATTGGGTAATGAAGAAGTTCTAATTAATTTAAACCAATGTCTCCCAAAAATTTCAGTATATTGGGATGCGGTTCCTCCTCTTCTTTGTTACCACTGAAAGAATCTTCTGAAAAATAAAAGAAATGGATCTCACATTCTTTCACCAAGAGATAAGCCAAGGGTTTTTTAGGCAAAAAATTCTCATTAAAATCCTCAAAATAAATGTGGATTGTATCTGGAAGGCAATTTAATTGTTTGAAATCATTAAATTCCTTGTAATTGAAGAAATAATACCCCAAATATATGTGATCATCGTATTCTGAACAACGTAATGGCGTAACCGCAGTAATCTTGAAATCCAGAGGATCTTTGGATTCGTATTTGAATTGACAGTTCACAGAAAGACATGTCCTATTGACATCAGCAAGAACAGCGCTAATAGCAAAACCTGGCACTGTCCCCTTGGAGCTTACAGAAGATCCCATGCTTTGATACCTAAAGCACCTTGGAATTTCATTCCCAGGTAAAATTAAACAACCTCTACTTGTTCCATAATATACCTGTACCATAAAATTCATAATTTTAAAAAAATAAATTAAACGCTGTACAAAAAGAGAGTTGAAGACACACACCTCCTCCCCTACATGTTTCCAACGTACAGTTGCCTTACGCTGAAGTATTTGCAGAGCATCTTTAACAATCTTATTGCCATCCAACTTATCGATCAGTACAATATACTGATAAGGATGTTCATTACTTGAGAGTAGAGCTAGTACTGATCCCAACGACCTACATCCATTTGTACACAAATGAGATAGATTGAGTGGAAACTCTGGTAAGGACTGAAGCCTCTCACAACACATTAAGGAGAGATGTTTCAATTTAGAAAGTTGTATGATGCTTTTTGATACTCTCTCAAATTTGTTGAATTGGCCAAGACTTTCAAGTAACTCTGTGATGTCGCAGTAATCTAGATTTAAGAATGTTATACTACTATGCAAGCCATCTAAAGATAATGGAGTAGGCCATGATAAGGCCCTGCTTCCCCCCAAGTATACTCTGCCATAGTTCAAAATGGATGACTGTAATTCTCTTATAGCAGTTCCACTAGCACTCAATTCTTCTAAATTTCCAAGTACGTCAGGCAATCTCTGAAGATTTGAACAACCATCCACATGAAGCAGTTTTAGAGATTCCGATTCACCTAGGTTGCTTGGGAGACTTTTAATACTTGTACAATTGGTAAGGCTCAAATAAAAAAGCCTAGATAGACAAACGATGGATGAGGGCAGTTCTTCAATTGCAGTTTCACCTAAAAGCATCGTTTCTATATTACCAGATGGGAACTCTGGAAGCCTCTTTAAATTTGAGCAGCCCCAAAGATTAAGCCTTTTAAGAGATTCCAAATCAGTTATAGCTGGAATACTTTTCAGTTTTTTGCAACCACTTAGATTCAGGGTAACTAACTTGTTCGGATGTGAAGTCAAGGATGGGTTTGGAATTCTGGCAAAGAGCTTATCACAAGCAGCCATGATTACCTGGGTTAAATTACCACGATGCTGCAAAGATAAATAATTAGTATTAATTTAAGATATTAAATATATCTAATATTTATCTTATTAAAATATATCCTAAATAAAATAATATACATACCGGACACCATTCCAGAGTTGTTCAATATTGCTATGAGGCATTTCTAGTGAAACAAGTTTCTCTACCTCAACATTTGAAGGCAATGATTTTAATGGATATCCATGCCAATGAAGATATCTCACTTCAGCTAATCCAGGGCCTCGGAAATACGACACCTTACATTTGTTCTCTCCCATTTCCGATTGAGCTATATAATTCAGAAATCTCAATTTAGGCATCTTCGAGAAAGTATCGGGGTTTAAACGTATATCTTTATCAACTTTACCCATATCCAAACATATGCCTTCAATTGCTTCAGTCCCCTATTAATAAATAAAAAGCCATACAGTTAAAATAAAAATTTTAAAATTGAAGATGATAGTTACTATAAGGCTGTCAATTTCATTATTGACATAAGAAGAAACATAATCATACAATTAATATTATATATATAAATTACTATTTCCAAAATAATAATCTATGACAAAATGCTTACCTTGTTAAATTTCAAAACTTTGATAATATCCTCGTGGTCCCACAATCGACTGCGTTTTTCTGGATCTTTACTAGATTCTTGCCTGACAATTTCCCTACCCATTTCTTGTAGTAGATCATGCATTGTTTTTTGTTACCTTTTCTGATAACAAGAGACTTGTCAACAAGGACACTTATTCCTATTTCTGCGTAGAAACCGCTTTCATTAAGGAATTTCATTACAAAACATTTATTTTCACTATTCAAAAAACAAGCAACATCTAAGAAAATGTTCTTTTCTTGATCGTCCAAAGCATCATAGCTTATTTTTAGCACCTCTTGTATTTGCTGATTGGGAATTTTTTCTAGTTTCTTTATTGCACTTTCCCACACTTCTTTTTCCATTTCAAATAGATAACAACCTAAAACTTTAATAGCTAAAGGAACACCTTTTGCGTACTTTATTACCTTTTTCGAATGTTCCTCATAACCTATCTCAGGATGGTTTTGTTGGAAGGCAAGTTGACTAAAAAGCTCAAGGGCATGATGATCTCCTAATGCCTTCACCTCATGTATTTTTTCCACTCCATAATTTCTAAGCACCTTTTTATTTCTTGTGGTTATTATGATTAGACTCTGGGACATAAACCAAACAAATCTTTTGATTACGGATTCTATTTGATCCAAACAAGTCACATCATCCAGAACAATCAGAACTTTTTTGCGGCCGAGACCTGTAAAATTGAGTTGTGATTCAAGTTGCTGTTGCAAGCAAGATAATCCTCCTGGACGTTCAGATTCTTCTCTGACTTTTTCAAGGAAGCAAGAACCTTCAAAATTATTAGAGAATCTATCAAAAAAAGCTCTTGCAATTGTCGTCTTGCCTATACCACCAATGCCCCAAATCCCCAATTTGCAAGCGTCTTCTTTTAAACCACTACCTAGTTCTAACAGAGATTCAATTTCCTTTATTGTTGACTCTACTCCAACCAGGTTGTCGTCACATGGAAGCACTTTAGGCAGTCTCTTCAGAATGTGATTAACTACTTCCTTTATAAGTTCCGATTCGAGCCTAACAAATATAAAAAAAAAGTAGCATTATGTTCCAAAAGGATTTAAAAACATGACAAGATGCATGCCTAATAATAACACATAAATGATATAGCACGTTTGAGAATATCATAAAATAAATTTTATAATGTGAGGTGAATATACATATATTATTATTTAATATATCAAAGTGTGAATTTGAGAAGTAGAAAACTATTCAAATTTTGATTTTTGAAAAATTATTTTATCCATCAATATAATTCTAAAAATATCCTCATATAACTTGTACAATGGTACAACTATATCCAAAGGTTTATAATAACTTTCTGATCATCTAACGAGCTCTCAATTCATCAAATACCCTAGTCACAACCCTTAAACAATTGTATCCTTTAATATAATCTAAAACTACCCACAAGTAATTATATGGGTCTAATGCCTCAGGATATGGAATCCTTAAATAACAATAAAATCAAAAAAAATGAGACTTTTTAACCATCCTCACCTCAACACAATTTTACCATTCAAATAATTCTTAAATGACAATGGTAAGAGAAATAAAATAAAATTAACCTTATGTTATGAGAATCAAAGCCAGACAAATTGGCAGCTTCCGTCAAAGCATTCCTCCATATTTGCATCTTTTCTGGTCCCCATTGATGCTCAAGCTTCGAAAATAGATCCCCAAAATTCCCAGTTTGCTTTCTCACGTGTGATGGATCAACGCCATAAAAAACAGGTATCACAATCTGTCCATATTGATTCTTGCATTCAAATATTTTAATAAGTTCATCGAGACACCACCAGGAAGAGGCATATCCTTTAGAGAATATGATAAGTGAAATAGTTGATGCTTCAATTGCGTCCAAAAGAGACTGGGAAATTTCATCTCCTCGAATAAGCTGCTCATCAATGAAAGTTTCAATATTTTTTTGGCGCAAAGCTTCGTTAACATGGCTGGTAAAGTTGTGACGGGTATCCTCTCCTCTGAAACTAAGGAAAACATGGTACTTGTGTCGAGGATGAGAAGAAGAAGAAGCCATAACAGAAGCAATTCAATTGATTAGAGTTTTCTGACAGAAAATTTGATCATAATAATAACATGACCATTGGCATTGGGGGAAGATGCTTGAAGGAAGTTTCCTTGTAATTTCATTGTACTATTTGGGTAGAAAGTAATGACAGGAAGGAAAAAGACATAGAATATATACATGGCCGCCACAATTGACCAACTTTTTCACAAATATCATAATTTCCTAAACTAATAATATAAAAAAAGTAAATGCTTTTTTTTTATTATAAATAAATAGAAATAATAAAATCAAAGTATTTATTTTAGTATTTGTTAATGGGTATTTATTAAGCTTTTGTCATTGATTATTTATTACGACCTCAATACTCTCATATTGCACGACATAATAAAGCATTGAATAATCCTTGAAATTTGAATCATTTATCTATCTATTTAAGTTTTTATTTCTCCAAAATCACTTAAAAAATCTTTGTTATAAATTATTTTTATTAAAATTTATTTTTCTTAAAATTAAATATAGAGACAAAATTATGAATGATTTTGAATAAAATTTTTAAAATATTAAAATTAATTATATAAAATCTATAAAGTAAAGAGATTTACTTTAATCTTACTCTACTTCCTTTAAAATTTCGAGAAATTTTGTCACAATTTCATCTTATTGTCTACTTTTCCAAAGTCAAGATCGATTTCAGAAAAAAAATGACTATATATATATTCCACAAGTTTGAGAGCTTATCTCCAAGGTCTCAAGTTTAAATCCTGGATAACATCCTTTTAAGGAGAAAATCTTCTATGCAACAGTGGTACCACGTCATCCATGCAACAAGTCAATCATCCACTGCCACACATGCTAAAAAATTAAAAATAACTAAAAATAGGTAAAGAAACTTTACATGTCATTTTTTAATTCGCTTTGTGGTACCACCGTTCCCCATCGTATTTGAGATAATATTTTTTTTCCTTTTATCATGATTTGAAAAAAGAAGGTTTTTTATTTTTATCAGGATGAGATGGGACACAAAATAGGATGAAATGAGATTTATTTAGATTAAATAATATTTAAAAAAATATAGGATATTTATGATGATTTTTTATCTTAAAATAATAACAAGATAAGATTAAAATAATTTTTTATCCTTATTAAATAAAAAAATCACATCTCACCCTTTTCCACAACGATCTCACCCCATACTCGCGTTGCATTTGGAAAACACTCAACACTCATAATTTTCATGTGGGACATAATGAAGTGTTGAAAGGCTTCTACTTTAACACCACTTTCAAAATTTTTAATCCTTAAAATTTGAATAATTTATCTATCTATTTTTTAATTTTATATTTCCAAAATCACTTAAAAAATCTTTATTTATATTATTTTTATTAAAATTTAGTTTTCTTTAAAAATTAAATATAGAGACAAAGTCATGAATGATTTGAATAAAATTTTAAAATATTGAAATTATTATATAATTATCTTAATATCTATGAAGAGATTTATCTTGATATTAATCTACTTCCTTTAAAATTCCAGAAAATTTTGTCACTTTTCTGAAGTTATACCGACTTTAGAAAGCAATTGACATGTAGCAAAAAAAAAAAAAAAAATCAGAAGTTTTGTCACAATTTCATCATATTATCTTAAAATCAATGAAATACATAAAATGTTTGGTGGAATGTAATCAATGGTTCGGTGGACATTACTTTTTCCTATACGGATATATTTTGATATTAATATTCGATTAACTGAATTTTCACATTTCAGAATTTATTTTTGCATTGAAAATGTGTCTTTCGAAGAAAGACATCTTTTTAAATTAAAATTTAAATCCTTTTATGATACCTCTATCATAAAAATGTATTGTTTCATATGAATTTATTTGAAATTTTAAATGAAAATATGAAAGTGTAAATATGAAATGGTATGAGGAATTCCTAAAGTCACAACCATTAGTAGAAATATACCTCCTCGTTGACAACTCCCAATATGTGTATGTACTCCTCTCATTGCTTGTTTTATACAAAAAAAAAAAAAAAAAAAAAAAAAAAAAAAAAAAAAAAAATTTCATTATTCTTCTTGCATCATCATAATCAAAAGAGTATTTTTTTTTTTTTGTTGATTTTATTCATTCTAATTTAAATAAACTTCTATTATATTATATCCTCATAGAGAGATTCCCAAATATCCCATTATAATATGGTAATTTATACATGAAAGGATGGTACATTAGTGTCAAGTTATCCTTCAAATTTCACAATAGAAAGTGACTAATCAAGACTAAAATATCAAAGATTAGAATAATCTCTCGAGCTATTTTATGGCAAATGTGCCTAAAATACATAAAGAGTCCAGAATTGAGAAGTTCCTCGATGGAATGGACATCAAATTGCTAAGTTGCCCTCTTGGAATTGCTATTGTATAACTGATACACTGAACGAAGCAAGCGGTGTATTATATGAAATTGCCTATAATTACACTTAAACAACATACTATATATACCCAAGAGCGGAGTTAATTAGGTAATGACTAAATTATACTGAATTAAATTCTTTTTTATTTTACGTTACTTAGTTAGTAGATTTACCGTTTAAGCTTATAAATCAATTTCTCATATTAGTGAATTCAACACTTAATTCTCAAAAGCAAGTTTCTAAACAATATGCATATGAAAAATAAAACTTGAAATAATAAAATGAGTAAGGGTTAGAGAAATTGACACCATAGTTTATAGTGATTCGGCTCTTTGCCCATGCCCACTCTTCTAAGCTACACTTGGAGCTTTTCACTATATAAATGTGATCGCACACATTACATTTGAGAGTTTTCCGTGGCTCACTCGCAAACCAAGCTTTTTTCGTGATTCACCCCAAATCAAGAGTTTCCTAAATTCACCACAA